>JAHLJT010009419.1:80065375-80174719 GCA_031308135.1 Acheta domesticus | reverse complement strand
ACATTTTTTTTTTAATTATGCTTTATTTAAAAGGTCGCATGAACTACTAGGTCATTAGCGACCACATTCAAAATACAGTATATACAATGTACATGAGAGCATACAACAAAATTTAAGATTAAAGCACAAATACATAATTTGTCAATATAAGTGTAAATTTACATGACGGCAATTTACAATCACATTCAACAGCAACAGAATATAAACAGAGAAAAAAAAAATCATCAAAATACATGTTGGGCATTACTAATACATTATTTGATATAACATTGTGACAATATTGGTGTTTAACAGATTTTTGGTTTCTTACAGTTTATTGATAAGGTTAATTTCCTTTAAAAATTTAAAGACATTTTGAATGTGGTATTTGTTGTTAAGGATTTCAGGGAGAGTGAGAGGTATTGCATATTTTTTGCGGATATCTGTGTAAATGGAACAGAACAATAATATGTGTGGTATAGAAAGGGCAGATTGACATTGGTCACAATTTTTTTGCATTTCTTTTGTTAGTAGATGCTGATGGGTAAGTTTGGAATGGCCAATTCTTAAACGGGTGAGCACAGTTTGATATTTTCTCTCGTGAAGGTAAGGGAGTTGGTCATCGAAGATACTTTTCCTGATCTGATGTAGTGAGTTTGGTGATCTTGTCCATTCAGTATTCCAAAGATCCTTGTTTCTTTGATGAAGTTCTTTTTTTATGTCATTGTGGGAAACTGGGTGCTCTTCCAAAGGTGAATTAATAGAGTCTTTTGCTGCTTCATCAACTAATACATTACCGGCAATACCTCGGTGCGATGGTATCCAAATGAAAATTATTTCCTTGTTGATGTGTAATAGGTCATAATATAAGTCAGCTATTTCATTTACTATAGGTTCCTGGTTTTCAGAATTACTTAAACTTACTAGCACACTTTTGGAGTCTGTAAATATAACAAATTTGTCTTCGGTTTGTTCTTGAATATATTTTAAGGCGAGAAGAATGGCGTATGCTTCACAATAAAAAATAGAGCAATAATCATTTAGCCTTGTTTGTAATAGTGTCTCTTTGATTTGTACAGCACAGCCAGCTCCGATCTCTTTACGGGAGCCATCGGTGAAGATGTGTGTATATCCAGTGTATTTGTTATAGATTTCGTTGAAGTAAGCCTGGTAAATTAACGTATTAGTTTCCTTTTTTGGAAGATCGTTAAGGCTGATGTTGATATTTATTAGGGAAGGAATCCATGGAGGTCTTTTTTTAATCATGGTAGTTCGAACAGTAGGAAATGTGAAGTGAATTTCTTCAAGATACTGGTTCAGGAGATAATAAACTGGTTTCGGAGCATACTTTTTTGTGTGTACTTATCGTAATATTTTCTGGAGAAAACATTCTTATAAGCAGGGTTATTAGGAGTGGATGACATTTTACTGGCGTATGAAAAACATAGTTTTCTTCTTCTGATGTGAAGAGGTTCTTCATTGGATTCCACAAGAATACTCGAAATTGGACTCGTTCGATATGCGCCAATAGCAAATCTTAACCCGGCTGAGTGGACCGGATTAAGACTATTTAATATTGTTGGCTTAGCTGACTGGTAAATAATTGCTCCATAGTCTATCTTAGAACGAATGAGAGCTTTGTATGTTGAAAGTATAACATTTCTGTCGGCTCCCCACGATGCTGATGAGATGGCTTTTATTATATTCATTCTTTGAAGACATTCAGCTTTTAATTTCTTAATATGTGGTATCCATGTTAGTTTACTATCGAATAATATTCCTAGGATTTTGATTAGGCTAGAACATTTAAGTTGTTGTGGTCCTATAGTAAGTTTTAGCTGATCAGATAAATTACCCCTTTTATTGAAGACTATACATTCAGATTTGGTTTTTGAGATCTTGAAACCTGTCGTATTGGACCAATCTTGAAGTTCATTTAAAGTGATTTGGAGCAGTTCTTGAGATGTTTTAATATTTTTTCCACTTAATGTTATAGTGATATCATCTGCAAACAAATATACTTTCACTGGTCGATGGATGTGGTTCGTGATATCATTTATGGCAATCAAGAATAGTAGTACACTAAGCACAGATCCTTGAGGCACTCCGTTATTTATTGTATATTTGTTCGATAAAATATTATTGAATTTAACTTGTAAAGATCTATTCTTCATGAACTGGGTTATGAAAATTAGTATTTGGCCATCTATCCCCATTTCGTGGAGAATTTTGATGATTCGATCTCTCCATACCATGTCATAAGCCTTTTCCACATCTAAACTAACAGTCACAAGATGTTGGTCTGTTATAAAGGCATCACAAATGTCACTATGGATGTTTACTAGATGGTCAGTTGTAGAACGGTTTCGTCTGAAACCACTTTGGAATGGTGAAATGTTATTATAATATTGGAGGTACCAATTAAGTCGTCTACTGACAATTTTTTCCAGTAATTTGCAGAGGGTGGACGTTAGGGAAATAGGTCTGTAATTATTCGGGTTGGTTGGATCTTTGTTAGGTTTAAGAATCGGGATAACTATAGATTCCCTCCATTTGTCAGGAAATTCTCCAGTGGTTATTATTTCATTGAAGAGTCGAGTTAGATATTCAATAGCATTTGTCGGCAGTTCTTTAAGAAAAACATTGTATATTCCATCTGGTCCTGGGCTTGAATTTCTAGTACGAGATAGCACAATCTCAACTTCTTGTACTTGTACGGGATAATTTAATGTAGAATTACTTGAGGTATTTTGTTGAATAATTCTATCCATTGTTAAATTCGAATTAGATTTGTATATTTGGAATTCATTGTTAAAGTTACTGTCACTTGAATTATTAGCAAATGTAGAAGCTAGAATGTTTGCAATTTCTTCGTTAGAAGAGGTAATTCGGTCGTTGTGTACCATAAATTTAGGTTGAAAGTTCTGCTTGTAGCAACCATTTATAGCTTTGATTTTTTTCCAATTGTCTGCTGGGTTAGAGAAGCAATTTATTGATGAGATGAAGTCAATCCAACACTGCCTTTTATTTTCTTTGTATATTCGTCTTGCTTTTGCTCGTGTTCTTTTATATTCAATATGATTTTCTATGGTTGGATGCCTCTTGTATTTATTGAATGAGTGTCTGTATAATTTATGAGCATTTTTGCAGTCTTCATTTCCACCAAGGTAGTTTCTTCCTTATTTGTTTTCCTGAAGATTTTGGAATTGTTTCATCAGCTGTTTTGATGATGAGATCAGTCAGTTTCTCAATTTTTTTATTGAGGGAAATTGAGGAATTTTCTTCTAACATATTAAGTTCATTTATTTTGTTGATAATATTTCTTTGTATCTGTCAAAGTTAGCTTCTTGGAATTTCCATCTAGGAGGATAGTTAGTGCAAGCAGACACTGAGGTATTATTGAGGTAAGATATGAGAATGGGAAAATGGTCACTTCCATGTAAGTCTTCTGGTAGTGCTCCAGTCCCATTTAGAAGCAATAGAAGATGAACATATAGTTAGATCAATAGCACTGAACCTTTGTGTGTATTTTTAAGGTGAGTGAATTGATTTTTGTTAAGTATCAATATATTTGGGTCTTCTAAAATTTTTTTAATAATCTTGCCTCTACTGTCTTCTTTATAAGATCCCCACATTAGGCTGTGACTATTAAAATCACCTACCATAATAAAGGGTTTAGGTAGCTGATCTAAGATTTTAATATTTCATTTCTGTAAAATTATAACTATTTGGGAGGTAGATATTACAAATACTCAAATATGTTCTTCCCATGTTGATTTTGACTGCTGTACATTCAATATTGGTGTTTATTTGAATTTCATCTGCTTGAAGAAGGGATTTTATATATATATAGCTATGCCTCCACTGGATATTCTTGGATTATTTCTATTTTTTAGGTGTACAGAATAATTTTTTAATTGTGGTATCACTCTTTCTGAATTATTAGTTTCCTGCAAGCATATTACATCCGGATTATATTTGTTAATCAGAATTAACAGATTTTCTCTTTGAGGCCTAAATCCATTGATGTTCCATTGTAATATGCTTTCAACCATTGTTGGTTAATATTTAATTTAAGGGGATGAAATACTTTAACTTGTATCACTAGAGTACTCTGATTCATTGCTTTTAATGTGTTTATTTAATTCTTTTTTAGATTTGTAAATCTTCTCTTCATATTTTTATCCTTTAATTTTGGATATGTTCTTTCTAACATTTGGATCATTTGAGTTACATCAGGGGTAAATTCTAGAGATATTTCAATTACCTCAGTACTGTTTTTTGTTTTTTCAAGAAAACTCTTTATTTGAATGAAATTTAAAGGATATTTGTTGTTAGGGTCCATTAATATTTCCTTGAGAGGGGCCAGTTGTGTGTCCAGTTTTTCAGATTCTTCAATATTACTACTTTCTAGTCTTGACTTTTTATAATTCTTCTCTTTTTCTTTTGCAGTGAGATCATTATTGAAATGTTTATCAGGTTCTGATGAGTGTTCAATAGGTGGGTCTGAGGTTGTTGATGATAAGGATATAGGTCGTTTCTTAATCAAATGATTTGTGGAGTTGGGGTTGTATGATTGTGAGGTTTGAAGAGCAGGGAAGTCAACAGATTGAGGTTGGGTTAATATAGGGTCATTATTATTGGCCTCAAGCTCTTTCTTCAAAGGGTTGTCTTCACTCTCTTTTGTGTGAATAGCTTCTTCAATTTTAGTGGATGAGTCATATGATGAAGGTATTTTTGAGGTGATAGTCATATCAGTAGAGGGTGATATTACTTTTTCATTGATGTTATCTGCAGGTTGAAGATTTGGTACAGAAGAGACTTTGGTTATGTTGTTGAGTTAGTTCTGTTTCCATTTCATCATTTCCACTGGGTTTACTGGAACAAAGTTGAGCTATATGTCCTTCTTGATTACAAATAAAACAGGTCATGATATCAGTAGAGAAGTATATACGGTATGAGGTATTGTCAAAGTAAACAACAGTTGAATCTGGTAATTAGTTTAGATCTTCAGGTTCTATGTACACTTGTCTTCTGAAGCTCATAATATGGGAGAAACCCGGTTCTGATATTCCTGCTTTTATGAATGAGATCTTGGAGGATGTGGTAATTTTTCTTTTGATGAACTCTTTTTCAATTATATCATGTGGTATAATTGGGCACACGTTGGATATAATTACTCTTTTAAGTTTACTAATGAGAGGTCTAACATTGAGTTCACGATTCTTTATAACAATTGTTTTGTTTTTATCGGTGAATTTATCTGCAACGGCTTGACTAGACAGAAAGATGCATATTCGGTTGTTAGATATGCGTGAAACAAATCTAATATTACTAGCATCAATAATAGAGGCAACCTTGCTGACATAATCCTTAATTGAAAGTCCTTCTTGAGCTTCGATTACAATAGCTTGTTCTTTATATGGAAAGGAATCTGATGATGTAGCACCTGCATATGACTTCTTTAATGACATACCTTGTTGTGGGTCCGTACTGTTGGGGGTTATGTCTCTCCTGTCATCAGGAGAATCCATTTTCCTGGGAGTACAGCTGCAGCTGCCGCTGTACGTGAAGTTCACGTGATGATATACTGTGTTTTGCTTACAGTATTAGATACAGATTAGTATAGTTAAACCAAGTTAATTAAATAACTCGCGTATCGTTTGTACACCACTGTTCACAGCACGACCTACTCGTACGGCGTCTCCAGTGTATGTATGAGTAATTTTGTTTGCATTTTTCGTCGATTTCTAATAATAAGTCATTTTTACTTTCTCGCCCTTAAGAAGGAACTTCTTAAGAAGAGAATGTCATGTAATCGTGCGCCGGAAAACGGCAAATTTTCTACCCCAAAAACTCTTATTGCTGAGCCATGGTAACGAAAAACGGGATAAATCCAGTTGCTAAATTTAGAAAAATCCTCTAGCACGTGTGTAGTCAGAATCCATGTTTTGTTGCTTCTTGATACCGAAAAACCGATTAATGGCAAAAGTCCATCAGTCCGTCCGTCTGTGGTCAACGCTAGTGCCAAAACGGTTCAGCCAATTTTCTCCAAAATTCCCCTATCAATCTGGGTGATGTCGGGGCACCTGGAATTTGAAGTCGATATTTTAATTTTGGGAGGTACTTCACATGAAGCTCCTCGGATATTTTCAAAAGCTTAAAAAACTGGCTGCAAATTTTTGGATTAAATTTTCTTGTTGCATAGTGCAAAGGACGATTAAGAGAATAGCGCAGGTCTCATCGCCGTTGAAACCCCCGATTTGTCGAAGATTGTAAAAAAAATATTTTGAAACTACAAAAATGAACATAGAAATTTTTGCCTGAGACAAAGCCTGTTGTACAAAATTAGCTCATTAAATAAGCTCATGAACATTTTTTTAAAAAAAAGAGTAGTTTTTGCGCAATTTACGCTTGAAATTTACGAACATTTTCTCAAAATTTACGAAAAATTTCTCAAAAACCGCACCAATTTTTTTCTTTACATTTTCTCCACTTATGCAACAAGGGTAGGTAAAAATATGGTGATAGTCCCGTTTTCGGGTATTGCTCGGTTCTTCCAAAATTGCAAAACAAAATTCAAAATCAAAAATTGAGATTTTTGCATCAGACAAAGCATGATGTACAAAATTAGCTCTTTAAAAAAGGTTATGTACAATTTTTTGTGTAAGTTAGTAGTTTTCGCGTAACTTCTATTTGAAATTAATGAAACATATATTGGCGTTCCGTCGTACATAACGATAACATTGTAATATTGCGAGAAAGTATGTGCAGTTTGTGGCACCATTTGTTTATACTTTTCCATCATTTTTAATGTATTTTTCGTTCATTTCATCGATTTTAATATTATTTTAATTGTTCTTGCTTCCAATAATATTCACGAAATGCAACAAACGATCCCCACAGAATTTCTGAGTAGCATATTCGAATTCTTTGCTCAGATGTAATGTCAGTCTGTATGTAATCTACGGTTCGTGTGACGCCTATCAATATGACCTATCACTATTACCAAATGTGACTGAAGTCGACTTTTCCAGGAAAAGAACAGCCCAAACCAAAAGTCTGCAAGGTGGGTATATTTGAACGAATAGAAGAAGCCTCGATTGGATCACTAACGTGTCCAGCCTGAGTTGTTCATCCGGACTGGTTTTGATCACATTTTTTACATAATTTTTCTTTGGTTTTAGGAAATTTTAAAAACATTTTAAGAGCATTTCATTTTTGGGAATGTTTTAGGTCATCACAACTCACTTCCTAGTTATCACCTACACTTTCCTACATCCAAGCAACATTCAAGGAATGGTTCGCAAATAATAGCTATTACATGAAACCCATTTTACAAAGCTCGGATATAATGTCGAGAATTGTTTACCTTTTTTAAGTTTTATTTTCGTGTTCTGTAAGTAATATTGTGAATTTTGAAACATCAAATAGTATTAACAGAGTTAAATATTTCTGATATATATGTAGCACTTAAAAACCTCTTCATTATGATTTTGAAATAAAATTGACGGCCTACATAAACAGCCGATGTTTGCCAGCATTATTTTGGATGTTATTGCATCTTGTCCATCCGGTGGGACTTCTAATCCATCCTTCCATTTCAATCTTGATCAATCTCTTTTCATCGCGAGCGGTCCGTGACCTGTTGTATGGTACTGATCTAGCATTCGCCTGGTGGTTGTTCGGAGAAACTACAGAAAACTATCAATCAGAGCAGCTGGCCTCTAGAATGTCATTCAGACAGCGGTTAATTCGACCTAGCCTGTAGTTGCTGTAGAAACTCCTGCCAACAATCGGGACTGCAATCCTAGGACCTCTCGGTCAGAGGTACTGCGTGATATCACTTGATACCCTGAGCCACAATTGCCGGACTTAAAAACCCAAATAGCTGACAACTTTAGAACGACCATCAACAAACACAGCGTTGCAACACTACACGCTTGATATCGTGCGTAAGTAACCTTACTATTATATAGTTTTTTAGATATAATTTCGCAGAAATCAAATAATGAATTTAATTTTACATAGATCTTGAAGATTCTGGGTTCTGACCATCCATACTATGGAGTGGGAGAGTACAAGAAGCCTCTATATCTTCAAAAATGAAGTTCGAAAATAAATCTAATGTTGTAAAGCACAGCTTAAGATTCAGAACTCGCGCCCCCTCTGTTCTTCCGCTTCCTTACTTGCATGTTTCCGTATATTCTCACGTGCTCTTCACATGTTCTCAAAATGTTCCCCACTAATTCTGCATACGTTTTACGCATGTTTCCGTTTTATTCCCTATGATATCCAAGCTTCCCAGCATGGCCAAACGTCTGCTTTATTAGTATTCCCTCCGCATCACAAAAAGAACACAATTATATAGATTTCAACCGTCAGAAACAGCCACGAGCTGCGCAACGGACAGGCAAAATATGATGCTTGAAAGAACCTTCAATTAAAAAGCGAAGGGCAAAAGAGGAAGCTAGAAAGAAAAAAGCAACAAAATATTCTTTTCTGAAACCTCTAGGACCGTCATGCTTTGTCTCTCCAACCTAACATCCCGCAATTGTCAACTATCTTGTCACTCTGCCATAGAGGATTTCGCGCAAATAACGCTCCCTCTACAAAGGCTACATCCCGGCGCCGCGCAACAAAGTGGAACGCACCGACCGAGTGTTTCGTGTCACTGCAGACACGATGTTTCCGTGCGGCCGGCCGGAGGGAGCGCGCGGCGGCCGGGGATCCCCGCGAGCAGGGCGGCGCGGCGTGGCGCGGCGTTTGATCGTCGGCCTTTGTCCCGCTCACAAAGGAACGGCCCAATGAACCGGGTAAAAATGTCGTATTGTGCAAGGTGGTGCGTCGGGC
Source organism: Acheta domesticus (assembly GCA_031308135.1). Classification (NCBI taxonomy): domain Eukaryota; kingdom Metazoa; phylum Arthropoda; class Insecta; order Orthoptera; family Gryllidae; genus Acheta; species Acheta domesticus. Next base: position 80,165,887 of record JAHLJT010009419.1, on the reverse strand, counting down.
GCCGCGTCGGCGCAGGGCAGCGCGAGCGAGTGGGCGGGCGGGCGAGAGGGCGACGCAATGGGCGTGGAGGCCAACGGCTCGCGAGGGGGAGGGCGGCGGCTGGTGGAGAGAGGCGGGGGTGGAAGAGGGCGGGGTGGGAAGAAGAGGGATGGGAGGGATGGGGTGGGAAGAGGGCGGGGGTGGAAGAGGACGGGGGGGAAGAGGGAAGGGGGATGGGAAGAGGGGCGGGTGGGAGAGGGGGGGTGGGACAGGGCGGGGTGGGAGAGAGGGGGGGGAAGAGGGAGGGTGGGGAAGAGGGCGGGGTGGGAAAGGGAGAGGGTGAGAGGAGGGGAGGGGGAAGAAGGGCGGGTGGGGATGGGTGAGGGACTGGGCGCACTCAGAGAGGGTGGGAGAAGGCGGTGGGGAGAAGGCGGTTCGGGCAGACGTGAGGGTGAGGGCGTCTGGCTTGGCATATATGCGATGGTGCTCTGGGCTCTTCCACGCACTTACACACCCAGAATTCCCCAACGAATTAGTTTCCAACTGAATAAGTTTCCTAAATTAACCTTTTTATTACACCTAATTTAATATATTTTGCCCCTATTTTTTGATATTACGCAAAGAGCTTACATTTATTGGTTTAATGCGACAGAAAATAACAGAAATTATGATGATTATTCAAGGAGTACATTAACTGAAGATCAACCTACCCTCTTAATGACTGAAAGAAGCAATTTTGTTATTAAATAAAGCTAAGAGTTAATGTTGGGATATGGTATATTTGAATAAAAGCAATGAAAAGCATATTGTAAACTTGTGTTTTAAAAAAAATCGTAGGGGCTTCAAGGATAGCGTTATTAGTATGAAATACGTATTGCACAATATAAATTCGAAGTGATGTACGATTTCATCCTGGGATTAACACTCGTACATTATATGCATTTCAAAGATGAGGCTTGGGTGGATAGATACGTATTTTATCTTCTAAAATATATAAATGCTATATAATTCTGTGCGTCAACAATTCTAGCCAAAAGTTTTCGTTTCCACCATTTTTTTCTTTAAACATATTTTCGGATCCTTTGAGATAAATTATTACTTTGTTATATATTTTACAACACTACACTCTCATATCATAGAGTTGTGCAGAATGGAAATCAATAAGTATTGAATAGAAATTCCTCTGTCACTTTATCAGCGAATGCAGTTCATGTAACGTGCCTTGATTGTCAGATTGTCACTGAGTCCATTCACGCCAAGGTATAAAAATCTTTGCCATCCCAATGAATTCTGATGTGCAAAAATATAGATTTATATTTTGCAAACTTTTGTAACAGAGTTTATGAAAATTCACTACACTCGATAATCATTCTTTTTTGTCAAGTTATCAAATTGTTCAAATCATTTTTCACTCTGACTGGAGGGTAAACCCAGATCACCTAGTGACAGGATGGTGATAATTTACTTTGTGAAGACATTTGCTGAAAAGCCTACATTCAGTACAAAGAATACTGCTTGATGTAAGGATTACGATGGAAATAAAGCATTTTCAGTAGCAAAATTGCGGTCAATAGATAAAAGAAATGTTTGTACTTTACTTGAGAAGAAGAAGAAGAAGAAACATAATAATCGAAGAAGGAAGTTATTTTTCTTCAAAAAATTATTTCATTTGACATTTTCACTGCTATATCTAACCGCTATTCCACATCCACTTCCACAACGTCGTTCTTTCATACACACTGTCGACATTCATTGACAGTCAACAGGAAGACCTATCAGCACTGATGCAAAATGGATGGTTAATGATTAAGTTTCCTAAAAGAATCAAAGTATGTTCAAGGATTTCTCTTTAACTGCTCCTAAAAGTAGGAAAAGACTCGATGGCAATAATCGCGCATTACTGACGTAGTACATCCACGAAAATAAATACTTGCACCTGACAAGCGTTTTGCTGCAGCAGGGATAACAGTATTTCATTGTCTTTCCGAAATCGACTTAGCAGGTAGAATGTCGACATACATAAATGCATGCAGTTCTTCTATTGTACGAAGTATTTCCTCAGCAACAGTATAATAATAGAACTACTAAATCACTGATGTCCAAATTGTTTCCACCAGTGATACTCTGTGGCGTTAGTGGCGCTATCAAATCACCCTTACTGCTCAACCTCGGCACAAGAAAAGCAGTAGTGAAAGCACCTTGGTACTTAAACGTGAGAGTTGTTATATAAGGTTTAGATAAGATCTAGTTTTGTTATTATTTTTCTTTTTTTGTAAAGATTTTCTTTTCAGAGGCATTTCCATACAGCAATCTACGTAATATGTCAGGCCTTAAGTAATAGTAAGTTAAGAATTTAAGTAACAATATTTGGACAGACGAACTTTCAACAAGGGTTAATATATGCAGCTTAAATACACAAACATTGTACGTCCACCCATGGTCATTTTTGACAATGTATATTATTTGGAGGCCTCTAGTTCATATCTACAAACTGTACAAATATTGTATGTCAATACAAGAGGAATCATGGTTTTTCCCAAAAAGCACACATTGTCGCTTCATAACTAACTGCACCAACAATCATTGAAGCTTGGTTTTTTCGAAACAAGGAATTCTGAACATACAAAATGGTTGAACTAAGCCACCAATATTTCACTTTCTGAAACGAAGGTATGTGGGTTTATTTTCAGCGTCATCGCTTGGAAAACTAAGCGCCCGTACCGATAATTTGCTTTCACGGAGCTGGTTCTGTTGGTAATCGCGTTGCACGCCTCGGAAACGCCAGGCGCACGGCTGCCACGAGGAGGCAACTCCGACACCAATGTACTGAATGTGACTCATATTTCAGAGCAATTTCCAGAGCATTGTCTCCTCATCCACACGTGCTTGACCTTTGCGATTACGTTCAACTACTTAAAGCTGTAAACCGAAAGGCTTCGTTCCATTTGAAAGTTATATTTATTAAATAGCCGAGATGTTAAACGATGAGCTAGCTCTCCCAAAGCAAACCTGTTTCTGAAATTGATGTTCCGCCGCACTTTTGCATTTTAACAGTGCTCTAGATCTTCGTGGCGTCACGAAATGCATGTCCTTGTTTTTATAAAAAAATTACACAATATTAAACTAATAATTTTATAAACGCCAATGTTTCATGAGTATATTTTGCCTCTGTAAGACTTCTGCAACTTTGTTAATACGATGATCGTTCAAGTGGACGTGTTACTATCTCACCTGTTAATAATTATAAAGTGAATTTGGCTCTGAATCGTCCTTTCATCAGTCTAGTCTCTAAGTCTCTCTATGTACTTTTTAAGGTATTACCCTTGCGCATGTCGCTCTTTTTTCACACTTCTTCTTCTCTTTCCTCTTGTTCAAGAATTAACCTCTGCTTTAATCTCGTCAGTGAGAGAGTTTCCCATCGATTGAATGAATTGCAATCCCAGTATCCAAGGGCAAGTGGTCTGCCCACTACACCATGGGTTGTCCTTGGTAGTATGTTTAGAATAAAGAGTGAGGCCTTGAATGCAGGCTTATTCAAATGATTGTCGGGGTTTCGTGACTTTTTTAGAGAGAGTGGACATAAATACGATTATTATAGTCGCTGCGGTTGATAGACAAACTCTGAAAGTTTCATTACGCAACGATTGTAATTACCTCAATTAACGTCAGATGGCAGTTACAGCAGTATTTAAAAAATAGCGGTGAGTGGGAAGTAGAAAGCGTTTTGTACTCTTGAGTATCATCAACATCAGTCCATTGCCATAATCCAGCGTCATTTTCGAACGAAATACGGAAAAGACAATTCTATTCGCAGATGATACGCTCAATTTGTGGATACGGTGTGTTTGTGTAAAGGGCGAAGCAGTGAACGTCCCGGTGTGCCAGAAACGGAAGTGAATCGGATCAAGGAAACATATCTCCGAAGCCTTAAAAATCGACTACAAGAGGTAGCAGAAAACTGATTACAGAATGATTGTTACTGTTGCGGCTGTATACACCTATTTGGAAAGCGCGCCGACCAGGCAGCGCACTGCGGCGGGCGAGGCAACAAGGAGTGGCACCAAACCGTGGAAAACGCCTGCAAACGGGCGGCGAGCGACCACTCAGCGAGCCTATGCCCCAGAAGCGAGTCTGCGGCGCCGAGGACGTTATAAGACAGGCGCCGCCACCGCCGAGGCAGTCGAGACATTATTGAAGTGCCCTATTGAGAGTTGTGACTAAGTGATTGAGTGTACGACCCGGCTTAGATTTTGTTATTCTATCTCCTGGTATATTGGTTGACTGCGCAAGTGTCTGGTACATCTCACGGTATAAACGGTAACTTGGCTTGATTAATGGTACATTCTTTTGGGTTACCGGAACGATACATTTTTGTATAAAAGCTGTGTGTGTGTAAAATAAAAATCTGGTTCACGAAGTCTGCCTGTTTTTTTCTGAACATAACAGTTACCTCAGATGAAAGACGTCAGGAACGGTTTTCTACTACAGCAGAATGGCGGAACCTTCTCATTTCCAGAGGCACATATGAGCGTTTTTAAACGAGTAACTTCCACAGCGGTGGATCGGAGGTGGGACGGACCGTGATCAGAATCTCATTACCCTGGCCACCACGTTCACCAGACCTCACGCCGTGTGATTTTTTCCTGTGTTTAAGATAGAGTCTTTATCCCTCTTCTGCCGACAAATATTCTGGAACTGAAGCAGCGCATCAGAACCAGCTTCCTAAGCGTTACTTTTTAGATGTTGGAGCGTGTTTGGGAAGAAATGGACTATTTGATGGATGCGTGCCGAGTGACTAAGGGTGCCCATATTAAGCATTTGTAATGTATGTAAAAATAGCTTTATGAGTTCCAGTTTACAATAAAGTAAGGTTCATATTTCTAAGTCAATTACCCCGTTTATTATGATTTTTTAAAATCCCGACAATCATTTTGAATAATCCTGTATTATTGTCTTTCAATGACAGAACCGCGCGAGTCAGCATCATTTTCCACTTGTTCTTTATCGCCCTCTCAAGATTACTCAAGATTTTCCTTCATTTAATGTCTATTTATAAAAATGCAAAAGACAATTTTCAATGTGCCACAGCAGGGAGTCGGGAGAGGTTACTCAGTATACTTACAAGTTTCAAAACTAACCGGCCGGCATTCAGTTTAATTCAGCGTATCAGCTATTTTCCTACAAAGGTACACGTTACTATGTGCTTACTGATTGACCTAACACAAGAAGATAAAGTTGGGAAACTTAATATTTGGAAGCCTCTCTTATAATTTTCATGCAGTGAGGCAAATCCATTAGTCTGCTCCATGATGCTTGCTGATAACTATAGATCGGATTTCTACGAACTAATGATGTATGAAATATGTAAACATTATTCAGTAAAATCCTTGAAAATATTCACTAAAATATGCCCTATGAAATATATGTCAATCCCATTACCGCACTGTATCTCATAATTTCGCCGAAAAATTCACCCATCTGTTTCTTTACTTTTACTACACCACTCAGTGACGTTATCTAGAGTATAATTAGTAGAATTAGTTTGCACAACGTAGTGTCTGCTGTTAAGTACATTTAACTATTAGCATTAGAACCACGTTTGAATACAATTCCGAAACCCTTTAGCAACCACTGATAGCATTGAAGAGGCAAGTTCCTTTCTCTTTCGCAATCCTGCTCGCTCTCATTTGTAGGGAAAGCTACCCCCTCTCGCCTCTGTGTGAATTGTGAGAGTGCAATTTACGTGTGGGAGTTCAATTCAATTCATTAGCTGTATCAATTTTCAAAATTGACTCGACGGAACGTAGTACTTGGAACAATCGCGACTTTCCTGTTAAATATCATGCATTATTCAAATACCAGAAATTGAAATTAGCTTCAGTGAACCACGTATACAGAAAGACATTATAGAGTTATAATTAAATTTATCCAAATAAATATAGTAAACTAATGAGTAATGAGAAACGGTTTGTAGCAAAATACGTAGAATAATCATTAGTAATTTGCGGAAATATGATGCTTATTAAGAAAACAGGCAAATTATTAAAGATATGCGTCAGAATAGTCATGTTTAAATAATTGGAAACTGGGTGTTTCATACATAAACGAAGTGAGCATACTTCTTGCACCAGGGGAAATATTAATTTGCATTAAAATTCGATGCCCGCTGGTAACTAGGGCCCGGATTTTAATGACATGTCATATATTTTTTCTGAACCTTCGGATGATTTTTAAAGCAATTTATGTACGAATCCAGGTATTGTCGAATAGAAACACGTATTTTTATTGTGCATATAAAGTCATATTTATACCTATTTTAGTAAAACGTCATATTTTGGCAAAATTTTGTCCTAAAATGCATATATTTGTCATATTTTTAAAGACCGTTTTAGTAAAAGTTCATATTTTGGTCGAATTTTGCCCTAAATGCATACATTTGTCATACTTTAAGTACACAATAAAATGCTTGAAAATGTATCTCGCATGACAACGTATCAGGTGATATTGTGATATTGTCACAAATAAACTAAACAATTATACCACAAAGGATTATTTCAAACGTATTACTCCTAGTGCTACGATGAACCCCTGATAGAAAGCAAACGTGCGTTTCTTTCTTGCCTCCTGCACGTTGTGATAATGGAACGATTTAACAACAAATGGAACGAAATGGCAACATTGGATACAATGAACCAAAGCTGCACTGCAGTGACATCGCCGCCTTCAAATACGCTCCCGTGACGTCATTTGATGTGGAGACAACCTTTTCCTAATACAAAACTATCCTCAGCGTCAACCATAGGTCTTTTAAGATGGAAAACCTGAAACTGCACCTTGTGATCCAATGCAATTCTCCAAAAACTGAAGACTGAGAGGAAATTGGAAAACATTAAACAAGAAGTATACAAGCAAGGCAAGTAAAGCAAGACATTTTGTTTACACTCATAAGCTGTTCTTGAGTGAATTTTGTATTTACATCTACAAAATCAACAGGAATTTAAAAAAATACATTTATGTAAAGTCATATTTTATTTTTTAGGTCATATTTATACAGGTTTTAGGTCATAAATGCTTGCATATTTCGCTGATTTTTAGGTCATTAAAATCCTACTGATAACCTATAATTTTAAGTTAGGTTTTAGACCGCCCCCTTAACACGTGTCAGTTCAAAAGCTGTGTCGTATATTGGACAATAATGTTCAATCCACATTGTAAAAAATGTTCGGTACACAGTAAATTGTTTTGTTCTGTACAGTGATTTTCTCGCAGATTAAGGTCTTGGCGTTCTTCTAATAAAGTAACACGGTTCTTGTTATGGAAATACATGAATAAGAAATAGTTTTATGGCCGTCACATTTCATTTAAAATAAAAATACGTGAATCAAAGTATATCGTAGTTGCCATTTGTTCAACTACATTGTAATACTGACATATTCATTTCTTTTTCATCCTAAAATGTTTAGGGCAAATTCAAAATAAAATCTCCTATATGAAGTAGTTGCCTGTACCGCTTCGCGTAAAATGGCGGCAGGAAGTGCGGGAGGGTTGGCAAGCGTGTTCGTAGGCCTTCGGACCCGTTCCAAAGCGCTACGGCCGGGGCTGGCGGGCGTGCGCAATGGTCGCCACGCGCTGCTGCCAGAGAGGAAGTGGGACGAGCGGGGGTGGGAGGGGGAGAGGAGGGAGGGGAGGGTGAAGCGAGGGGAGGGGCGAGGACGCGACACCGCGGGCCCGGAGGCCGACGGACAATGGTCAGCGCAGCTATTCTCTCTAATTACGGGGATTTTGGTTTCAAGAGACAGCGGACCTCTCCCTCCCCCCTGGCGCTGTTAAGCGGCCTCCCTTCGATGATCGCGGAGTAATGATTTCTCTTTGAAACCGTCTGTAATTACCTCGATGAAGCCCCCCACTCAGTTGAGCTAGACCGCTCGCTTCCCACTTCTAGGTGCGGGAGTTGAAAGCACGGCACTTTGTGCGGATTTCGTAGCAGTAATTTGCACTTCTGCGTGATAATACTTACACGTGTGCTATCGCGTTCATTCTAAAACATTTAAAAAGCGTAAAAATATACGTTCAAATGTGTAAAATTTCAGGAAACATTAAAACCTTTGAAAAGTGTAAAAATATATGCTCAAATATGGAAAATTCCAGGAAACATTAAAACCTTTGAATAGTGTAAAACTGAATGCCAGACTCTCTAGATATAAATGCACGTCAACTTAGTTTGAATATATCTGCACTCAAAATTCCAGCGTTTAAATTTTATTCTTTTATTCTCTCTCTATTTTATCTATTTCTATTACCTGAACATTATTTCATTTAAAACAAATCAGCTGTTTACGTGCATACAGTTGAAGTCTTTACGTCTTTACCAATATTAATTTCATTTAGATGACTAAAACACCATATCTACTTTGTAAAAAAATATGTAACCGGCTCATCTGTACTCGGTTGCAAGGTCTGATCGTCGGCTTCGTGAATGAATAATGTTTATTGCACTATTAAACAATAATTACTGAGTTAGTCAGAAATAATGATTGCACTAGAATTATGACACTTTAAAACACACAAGAAACTTTAAATTACTATCGGATTACTTACTAGACTTGACTGACTGGCAAATTCATTTGGAATCAATTTATGAACTATACACCAGGATATCCAATTCTTGTCTTTGCAAGTTGCTATTAAACATCAATGGGAGAAGAATGATGACAATCATTTTATTCTGCAAACGTAATTATCAGCACTTGTAAATATACCATGAACCATTTCTGTTTAAGGATGTCGAACAACGTTTGACCTACACAATTATTGGTTTAAGAGAGTGTATAAATTTTTTCTGGAATACAAATTCTCGTCATTTTTCACAATAAACTATTTAGCTGATGAAAATGAAAACTTACACTTTCTTGAAGCTATTATATCAACAAAAAATAACTACAATACATTTACTTTGTGCCTGAACTAAACACTGGTCATTACTTTATAATGCTATTTTAACTTCTTGATCAGGAGCGCACAACTTGGAGCAAGGCTGAGAGGCAATCATTCATAAACAGTTTCTTGAAGAGACACTACGCGATTTTTCTCAATACCATAATTAAAAAGAAATTGTATAAAAAATGTTTAAAATATATTAATTCTTCTTTTCAATATTTTGGTCCGAATCGTAAATAGCGTCATCAAAGCGTTTTTCAAGAAAAAGGTTTCGTTCGTTTTCCTGAAAGAAATGGCGTTCGTCTCAAATAATCTGCTTTTGCCTGATGCAAGTTTAATTACCATGTTCTCACAAACAAAAGTTTTGAAAATTCTGTTACCATTTGCAATTCTCCTTTAAAGTAGTGAGTCATAAGTCACATGGAGTAATTCTAATTGAACATAGTATTTTTCTGCCACAAAACTGCCTTTTATCCGAATTGGAACACGGCGCCGTTAGTATCTGGGATTTCCAGAACGGTCATCCTTCCACGATATACGTACGAAGAGGCTTAAGGTTAATGGATCGCAGAACTCTGCTCTACCGTGCATACTGCCGTACGTAAGTCGTCCACGAGAGTCTTCAAGTCTCGGTATCATTGTCTTTGAGAGGGCTACGTGAAGAAGAGGCCTGAGATCACTAAAGACTTAAGCTTCACCCAGACCCGGCTTTCTCTGCAGCCGAATGATATTGTGAAACTGCAAATCGTAGCCCGTTCCATGGACGAGGCAGACGCCGGCTCGGTATGCTGCAAGGCGTAATTGACTCTTGTTCGACTCGAGGTCTCGTGAGGAATATTGGCGCTTAAGGGTCCAGATCTTCGGCCTTTGAGGCGTTCAAGCGTAATCCAACGGACTGTCGATTCGTAACACCGGTCGCTCGACCAACAGCGTGAACCAATCATTAGAAATTATCAAATATTATATAAAATTAAAATTCTTCCTTTAAAATCTAGGATTCTTGGACTCTCAGATCGATTTTATTTTATTCTTCCATCTTCTCCAGCATATACTTCTTTTCAACTTGGAAAAGTAGTCAATTCTTTCCCACCAATTAAATCACTTTACTCAAAACATCTATCACAACCCTCATAGATATCTCTCCTCTCTGCATCTTCTTATTTGTTGTATCCATTGTCATGTTTTATTTTATATTTATGACTGTTATATAGTTTTAAGAATACAATGAAATTCAAAAATAAACTAAAATACTTACATGCGTCAGTAGCATGTTTAGAGGTTATTTTTCACCTCATAGTTTCACCACAAGTTTCACTTCTTATTCTGTTTAAGTTATTGTAATTGTTCATACACTTGAAAGACAATTTTTTGTCAAACAAGGAATAAAAAATATTTACAAAAACCTTCGATGAATCCTCGAGGTCTCTTCCTATTAAACTCTCCGTGAATTCACGGAGAGTTGTTAAGCAGTTCGGCTACCTACATCAGTGAAAATATCCGCATTTATTAAATATAATACAATCACATTATTATATTTATTACCACAAACATTGCTAAATTTCCCTTTACATAAGTATTCTCCTTCAAAGCAATCTTCTGGTCAGGCCTGAAATCATGTAATCAGATTGCTGATTGTTTACCACACTGGAGCATCTTTTAGAAACATTGCAGTCGCCCATGCTTCTCATCGATACCCTCCTAAACGGTTCCTCAGACAACTTTTCTATCACAACCCAATGTCACTCTAACGTTTTCTGAAAAAATGTCCAAGTCACAAAATATGTCAGCTGTAATTTCCGAAAACTGGTTAAATATTATTTTTTTGCAGGGCATTTGGGCATTTGGGCCGCAGGTTGGATACAGCTGTTCTTGATCGAACAAGACCACCAACCGCTATCGTAAAGTGACACCAGTATAACCGAACAGAACACTGTGCAATGAAATGCACGTTGCAGTAGTACAGCCACACACATCTAGCGTGTCTGCTTCGCGTTTAGTGAATATATTTCAGTTTGATGAGGGTCGTTCTGTAACACGCGACTACCGGTTGGAGCGAAGCCGCCTGCTGGAAATGTAGCCTGGCTTTTTTACTAGAAAGTGCACACGGCGTACTCGCAGCACAGTAGTCCAATGGAGCCAACGAGCCTCCGGTGTCGTTAGCGAAGATATATTCACGACAGAGGAGCGCATTTGGGCCTGTCGCCGCCAGGGGCGCCGCTGCGCTGGACTGGACGAGAGAGCCTTGTTTGCAGTGAATGAATGTCACGCGTTGAAAAAGCGACCTGCCTAGTGATGCGACATTTGGGCACTGCACGCGTTCTCTGAGTCATCAATTTTTTAGCAACAAATGCCGCGCCTAAACAGAGATAGTAGCACCAGTACTTGAAATTTAGAGATGCGTTGTGAAAATATGGTCACCAGCGCTGGCTGTCAGATGAACGTCTGATGATCGCCAGTCAATGATTGAGCAAAGTGAACCGATAAGTTGATGCCATACCAGGGTGATTGCAGAAAGGCCTGATATATTAATTATAATTTAAATATTACATTTTAAAACAGATAAATATCTGTGTATATTAACAATTATCTGAGTTTGAACGTCCTCGAATAAATGAAAGTAGAATCATCTACTGTTTCCGAAATCAAAATTATTTAGACCTAAATTCATAAAAAATTGTGTGTAACATAATTATATTGCTTTTAATTTCGATTATTTGAGAATAAAGTAATAACTATCCACGTGACACAATATGTTTCCTTACCAGTACTCTCTAAAAACTATGTAATTATAATAACAAAGTTTAATTCTAGAAAGTAATTTCCTCGGTCTTAAAAATCAACTTTTAGGACCTTTTAATACTTACATTTCAACAAAAACTCAAATTCTAAGCAAGATAGTTCAGATTTCTAAATAAAGCATCCAGAGTTATTTTTATTATTCATTCTGAGGAAATACAGAACTGTATCTTGATAAATTAAAACGATAAATCATTTTACTGATATTAAATCGATCATAATACAGTAAAATGTATGTCAATATAATACTTATTCTAACTTTATTTGCATTTCGTTGATTGTGGATTATTTGGAAGAGTGGCTGTGTCATTTTTGAAATACAACTGGAATTATTCCTTGCATTTAGCTGGAATTATTACTGTTAGTAAGAGAAAAATAGAGTTTTTGAAGCATATTACAATTATCCAGAACACTTAAGAGAAAATGTCAAATGTATACAACGTATTGTCTATTCATCACTCTTAAACTCTAAAACTAAAATCTTTTTTCTATCGCTCCTAGTCTTTAGCCTCTTCATTCTCTCTGTCTTCTTCCTATTTATGATTATTTTTGTTGCGTTGTATTGTGTAAAGAAGTAAGTTTATATCGAACAAATTAAATATTGTTTTGAAGCGCTCTTTTGACTTTCCTCAATAGAAGCCCGAAAATACGAAAATATGAAGATTGTCTTGAAACCTACTCCGAAAAGTTTTTACAATCATTATATAAACCGTTACCGTTGTTTCATTGTACCAGATAACTGCAGGACTCATACATCAGATACGAAAATTTGCATGGCTTAAATAGAAACACGTAAAACTCGACCAAAGTTCTTGTTCTTCTCCACTAACGTGGTTAGAACGGTAACCTGGTGCTTCCCTTGAATTTAACCTAAGCTGACCTAAACTAACCCAACGACCGATCGGTTCTTCTGCCGCCCCGCCCGGTCGCCGGGGCGGCCTGCACCCCAATTACGAGGGCACGGCGGGGAAAACATGCTAATGAGCAGCGAGGCTGCCGCTTCGCAGGGCGCTGGCCCTTTGGAGCGCCCCACCCGCCCCCACCACTCCGGCTCACGCCCTTCCACCCACAGAGCACGCGCCCAAGCACTTTGCCTTTTCGCGTTGCCCATCACTCCTTAGTAATATCACAGCACTTCGAGTGACATCAGTGTGACTACTTTCACGAATTAACATGGCATTATATGAATATAATGCATAATTAAAAATCATAGAAACTACGAAAAAGAGAAATATTTCTCAAAACTGCTACCGGATTATGGCAAACTTTCATTCAGCTCCAAGTTATCACTGTCTTCTGAAGTATTATTTATATACAAGGATAAATGACAGTCAAATGCAGAAAATGATTTCAACAACATTTCAATCTTGTGGTAACAAAACTTTCAAAAAACAATTATAGCAAAACTTACAAGAACATTTATTAAAAACATAATTATTAAAGTTCTAGAAAGTTGAGTTTTTCATGTGTTGAGAGTCCCAGGACGCTGAATTAGCAGCGGGATTCGACAATTTCGAATGGACTGAATATACGTTTGCATTCCTTAAAGTATTTTGCTGTCTAATTTTTGGCTGTAACGTTCCACATTTTTTAAAGCAACATCTTTGCACTTTTCTATATCTAATCTTCGCATATTAATTATGCAATTTTTCAAAATGTCTGTAGTTTCTTCATTTGTAGTTTGTGCTCTCATTTTGTATTTTCTTTCTTCACAGAATTCTTGAAATTGTTTCCACAGACTTTCTCTGTTTCTTTGTCTGTTTTCGCAACTGAATCTTTAAAAACCAGATTCAATATCAGAGTTTAAAACATCACCAAAAGGATATTGTCGATTTTTATATTGATGGTCACAAGTTATTATGGACATAAAGCAATTGCTATAGATAACAACAAAAGGTAAACAAAATACAGAGGAGTGTATAGTTGATAATCATATGGCCATAGGACATTTGGGACTGGTTTAATTTGAATATATTCTTGCTTAGCATTGGCTACTTACGGCACGAGCAGACATGAGTGAGATAGACTAACATCAATAACTGACGAGATCAAAAGCAAGAGTCGTGTTATTTATTTGTTGAATTAAAACAGTAATAACTTTATGTGTCTGAGGGAAAAGTATATTCTTTGCACATTTTCTTGTACGCTAGAATCTCTACATCTTTATTTTATTACACTTGGTTAAATTGTCCTATAAAGGTACTTACGAGTGTGGTTAGAAATTTGAAATTTAAAAACTAGAACTTGTAAAAGGAAAAGATATTTCTGTCGTAATACAAACTTCAAATCTGATTTAATAGTATTGCTGACGAAATAACAATTCTTCAGAAAATAACTCAAGATTGTTTAGATAGTAAAGGTACCAGAAGCAAAGCATAGGTCCATTTCAGCATTTGCTTAATGGATTAACGAAATTGGACGAATAACCTGATTGAATTGGGATTCATTGGATTGTTTTTTGATGGGAACTAATAAAACTGTATTGGTTCGCTTGAGAAATATATATTTCGCAGAACATAAACAATATTTCGAAATAATTGACAAGTCTAATATCTGTAAATGAGAACGTTCAGTGTGCACCAAACAATGCACACTTTCAAGCTATTTGTTTAAACCGAAAAAAGTAGTTTAATAATTTTTTTACTAAAATCACCAAAAATATATTGTTACAAAGAATATTGCAGGTACTCAACATCTAATTGCAAAAATATACTGAGGCATGTTCTTCTACAGTATTGTTAGGCTACCACACACCGAATTCAGCACTTTTGTATGGCTCTATTCGACCGCTAAAACGCATAACCCCACGCTTTCCGGCCTGATTATCTATTTCGACCAGTGCCACCACAGACGCTATACCACAGATAAAATATTTTGTTCAATACAACAGGGTTCGCGTCGGATGGAGCGGTCGAGATGGGTATAAGGGCGGGTGTACGCCAAATCCAGCCCGGGCGCAAATCGCCATCACATTCCAAATTGGTTCTATCTGCATCCGTAAATTCATAATTCAAACACATGTTTGCACACTGACATAAAAGACATCACTTCTTATCGGTCATAATGAGCCTCTAACAATATTCAGTAGCACAAAAATAGTACGCCAAAATCATACATTTTTACAGGATGAGGGAACGAGCCGAATGTATTTCGTCTCCCTGTGCATCTCTGAATGTTCGGGCATAAGTGAAAATCATTGTGAGTTAATCGTCAGGCTGTATATAATTTTCCTATTAAAGGATTGAATGAAAGTGTATAAAACTAATTTATCATGTTTCTTATTACGGAAGTGTAAGAATAAGTTTGAAGTAAGTATTGTTGCATTCTTGGTAAGAAACTATTGTTTACATTCTTGGTTTCAAAAACAATAAAAATGTATAGAGTACTTCAAAAGTTTCAAACAATTCAATTTAAAGGTACTCCCACATAAAATGTACGCATTGAAAGCTTTCTTATGGCATCGTAGCCGTGCAACAAATCATTTCGTATCAAGTCTGTCTCTTCTAAAGAAGATGACTGTTTTTACAAATTCTCGAACTATTCAAAATATTCTTTTAATGGACGTAAATATTCGATAGTGCAAATAATGTTTGTACAAAATAAAAATAGATAAGTAATGTAGTTCTATACATTGTCAAGAAAAATACATTAATTTCATGTAAAAATCCATTAGAAATTGAAATGTAAACATGTCATTGAATATAATGTAAATATAAAATCAGAGCAGTACACTTGTAGCAATAAAGCTAAATTGATGGCATCAACGAAAATAGATTAAAATAATTTAGGGAGGTTTCCAAAATAGAATTTGATTCATTACTTTCAATCGTTAGGCAGTGCAAGCAACATCGTTTTGATTTATTTATTGATTATTTTGCATTTATGAGCACGTCAACTGCTACTGTAATTCATTACTCTTAGCGGTTTAGTGTTTCAGAAGTGTGTAGTTCGTGGTAAGTACCTAGAAGTAGCTATGTTTCTACCTCGTTGGAACATTAGAGCCGGTACCGAACTACTCGTCAGCTTGTAGGATTTTCCCTCCAGTTGTCTCTCTCAACAGTTCATTCACCCAAGCTCCCAATCTCCCGAATGATCTCCGGGCATGTGTGGTAGCGTGGTGCATGTGAGTGAAAGGGGGAGAGGAGAGGACAATGAGAAATGAATCGTTCACGATCTGTAACCCATTTGTTAAGATATCGCTCCAACATTTGAAATCGTTTCGACGTCTGTACACATCCGCAGCACAGGGAAACCCAATACGCTGCAACCCCCACCCTCCCGCGCCTCCCACTTCGATCAGCCCTTGGCGCGAGCACCCTGTGATTCCGCCGGGTGGCAATTAGGGACATTAGCGACATCTCGCGCTCGCCGCTCGTTCCACTCGTCCATTACGAGGGCTGCCATTGGCCCCCTCCTCCCCCGCCCCACCCCCTCCTTTCAACACCCTCTCCTGTATCGCGGAGCGCATAATTGGGCGCTGGAAAAGATTCCGTGTCCCTTTGAAACGTAACTGCGTTTTCGAAACGAAAGTGCCGCGAAAAGTTTGTTCTTCCTGAAAAGGCGAGGAGCGCTTACATCATTGAGAATTTTTGCACAACGGTTTAAAATTGCTTTTCACTCGCTCTTTTGAAAATTCTCTCTTAATTTCATTTTTGAAGCAACTGTCGCTTCAAAGAGCCGTTGTATGGAGGATATTTGTTTACCAGAGTAATGAAGTGAAAATGTATAAAAATAAAAGGAAGGAAGGGAAAGGATGATACCAACCATTGATCATAACGAAGCGAATATAAAATTACCAATTTATCTGCTTTTAAATTTGTTTTCGACGGTTATTCATTTACATGGACCACAAGATTCTAAAGGCCTTCTTCCATCTATATTTATGTACTCTTTCAGAATCATCAGAAAATGAACTCAACGGACGAAATCATCATGACGCAATGATTATTCCGTGTCATTATCCAAGACTACAAACCCTTGTATTTAATTTATTACCAATTTGTAAACAAACTTAACGGATTCAATAACGTTATAAATTAAGGGTCTCTTGAAATTTGATACAACTTTTTTCACATCCGCTGCACATCAATTACTGATGACCATTTGCAACTGAAGAGTTACTCATTCCCATTACGCAAAAGTACAGTTTACACTTTTAATGAAAAAATACAATTCAACCGGCATATAATGTTACATTTTGTTGCATAAGCGCATGTTCGAGAAAGGTACAAGTGGCGAATTTGGGAATTTTGTCGAGTTCAATAATATAGCATAACAAATGAGATGCATTCTTTATATTGTGAATAACACTACAAATTGTTTACGAATAGCAATGAATTTTGGATTTCAACTTCTAAGACGACTTTTATATTCATTGGTAGCCTACCGTCACGGCTACTAACATGTTTGTTTCTTGATGTCAACTACAATCGTGTTCCAGTTAATGAGCTATTATTAGTGTCTAACACTAGGCATTTGAGAAAATCAAATGTCCAAAATCTAGCGAAGAATTCGAAAAATGATATATATTTTTCATTGGGTGACATGTAAAAGCAATCCATTATTATCTTTGAGACTATTGTATCTGTAGACACTGTTTCATTTGATTGCGATTACTTAACATACTAGTGATCAGGGAGCAACAAATGTGTCAAGAGATGTTTCCAATGTGTCTCGAACAATTCATTCTAATAATCCTGACATCTCCAACATTTCATATTACTAATCCCGACATTACCAACGTTTCATTCTACTAATCTTGACTTCTGCAATGTTTCATTTTACTAATCCTGACAAAATTAGCGGAGAGTTTGAGTAATAAACTTTCATTCAAGTATTATGAAATGAATTTAATAGAGTTAATGGTATAAATGATAAAAAAATATCCAAATGAAGATTTGAATACAACATAAAATAAACTTAGTTTACTTTGAGATGTAGAGGAAGGCGTGTCATAGTCTTTAAACTATTAATTTTTAACAACAGTGGTAGTATTTATTGACAAATCTTTACATCTACATATGCAAATACAATTTTGCACAAGTGGGAACGAGGAAGTACTTTTACCAGAAGGACCAAGAACAGGGAAGTGCTTCAACCACGGGTTTGTGATAAGATAACGCAGCACTACACGGTCGTTGCAGAAAGCATTTGGCCACGTCTGTTAACGAACTAAATTCACAAATCAAATTAATAATGTAAGACTTCAATACTAAAAACGACATTAATAACTGAGAATTATGACAATGAAATTTTCTTTGATTATTTTCATCACAATTGGATATCATGTTTTTAAAATGGTCGTCATTATGTTTCCGCAATATGGAAAAGATAAAAAACGAAGACCTACAATTATTAGCAGGAGATTTTTCTTGGAGGGTTGCGTCAGATTATATGAAAACGTTTTTTTTTCTTAATATTTAGGGAATATGAAAGATTTTGTAAGATATTTCGTTCATTTTCAGATGTAAACACGCGAGAACTTTCAGCTGAAGATAAATGACAATTACTTTTTTTAATAGATTTAGGCGACAGGTGAAATGAAAATTTCTTTTTCTACTCCCATTGTATAACGCTGTCTTTGGATAGCTGCAACCAGTTGCGTAATGATGGACATTTCGATACAGATTTCATTATGATACAGGTTCTTGGCCAATCATAGAGACGCTTACAAATCAAGTATTGTCACTTCATTAATCGTTGAGAATTGTTGCAGTAAATGTTTCGTTCGAGTGTATATTAAAATTGCATTTAATATTATATTAAGCTTCTCAGTTTTAATTTTATTTTATTAGTAGTAATATTTACGTGAAATATTATTAAAAATAAATTGGATCGTCATTTCACTTTTATCCTATTTGACTAGCGCAGTGGTAGTCATTGAAGAGAACTTTCAGTGAGGTTAAGATCTGAACGCAAGTCATTTTGTGTTATTTGCTGCTTCTGTGTGGCTGTCCTTAAAAAAACGTCCAATTCTTTAGTTTAAAATATTTAGTGAATGGTGGTTCTTTCTGATGGTGTTGACATTTCCAGAAATGAGAGCAAATGCGAAAATACGGAAGTCGGAATATTATTGCCGCAACTTTTGTAGTCCCTCGCCGGCGCTCTGGTAAAGCACAGACACCTACGGGTGTAGGGTAGTGATGTGTCCGCTAGGTGGCCTTGGCTGAATCTTGCATGTCGACTGCCAGGAAACGATTCAGTGGAGAAGTTTAACTTATAAAAGTTACCATAAGTCGTAGAAAAAGTACCGTATGAAACTCGATGTAATGGGTATTAATACACTCGTGTGAAGTTTACGATACTCGCTCGTACCTCGCTCGTATCGTAATATCACACTCGTGTATTAATACCCATCATTACATCATCGTTTCATAATGTACTATTTTATTGTTATATATACGAAATAAACTGTTGAAATATGACATTGTTGTTCGTAAGAAGTGGGTGCCCCACTGTTGATTCATCATCTGAAAAATGTAATGAACTTTTAATAAATTCATATTTTCAAGAATTGCGTGGACTAGCAAAAGAAACCATGAAGCATGATCTTTGCAGTTTCTAGTAGCAATAGCAAAATACCTATTGGTAAAAGTTATAAAAATTGTTTTCTAAACCTATGAGTATCACTAATATTTAGTTACTGTCCTTCATTTCTTTCAAATTCACCGTTTTCCCGATCGTGACACACAATAACTGACACAAATGTTCACGACTTGAAACAATATTGGAGGTTGTCGTAAGAAAATGTATGCCCTTGACACTGAGAGGATATCATTGATGTCATTGTCAGGGATGTAAATGAGCATGTGTAGTGGAAGATGGCCGTATTTGACTGTGTTTGTGGAGAGGTCTGCTAGTTTCATGCAATATGGGAGGACAGAAAATATAATTCAATAGTCGGAGATAACTGAACAACACGAATAAAGAAAATGGATATAAAATAATAACAATCTTGACCAATGAAGGCGTTTCGCCGAAACTGCAGATGATAAACGCGTAAGGGAAAAAACAGAAATGATAAAATTATGCAAGGCACTTCATGTACATACTTACAAAAATTTTTGACAGTAAAATAAATGTTATGTACAGGGAACTCTGGAAGTGGAAAACAACCCCCAGCAAAGGGTAATATATATATATGAGTAAGAAACTCATGTGATTCTTGGCAGGGCAAATCTGCAAAATCTGCATTTATGAAGGGCAAAAAGTTAATGTAGTATGAAAATGAGTTAAAATAATGTTATCTCACTATGGTTTAATATATCAAACAATAAAAACCACTTGAAAATAACAACTAGTAGTAGTAGGATTGCATAAAAATCTATCAAGCAAAACATAGAATTCCTTCAAAGAACAAACACAAGATTTCAGGTTAAGGACCTGACAAATTTATACCCAAACTCATCCTCTCTCCAATTCCTAATGATCATAATGATATGATTATCATATTGATATGTTCGTGCCAAATAATTTCAGCGTTAGCATCAAAAGTCTGGAATTTGTAGATTTTCCTAATCACCCCTAGGTATTAAAAAACCGTGAAATTTCAAGTGTAATGAACACGGCGTGAAATCCTCGATATCTACGGCCCACACTTTTGGCTCGTTCCCTGCAAAAGATTCCGGTTCGGTCCTAAATGTGTCGTATTTCATCTTTGAATGCAAGTACTATCTCCAGTTTCCGGAAGCGTGATAAACCGAAAAGGGAGCTACAGCTAAAAGGAGGCGGCGAAATGCGAGATAGAGACGGAGCGAGTTAATTCCAGCGGCGCGAGGCGACGCGTCCGCCGCCGCAGAGAACCTCCGCACCGGCGCCATCTGCTCCCCCTCCCCCCTCCCGCCAACCCTCGCAGTGGGCCAAATGAACAAAACCCGCCAAGAACTTTTTCATGTCACTTTCAAACAATTACCGGGAGAGGTGGATCCTGGCACCAACTGACGTCACTGAGCGGGAGATCCTAGGTTCGAGTTCCAACGGTGGCAGGATTTTCTACACTCGCTAGAAAGTTAGGTCGAGTTCTATCGCTGTCTGAAGGTGAATTCTTGAGTGCGGCTGCTCTGATCGGTAGTTTTACGGTTTCTCCCATCAATCCTCGGCAAATGGAGCAGTACCGTAACAAACAGGCCGCAATCTATCCACCTCCTTCCTTGTCCTATCCTCATTCCTTACACACACTTACACTTACATGCATTACACTACCACTCATGCCGGGAGACCGGTTAGGAGCTTCGAGCTTGTCCTCGCTGGGGCGGTTCTTCGCTGGTGGGAGGTCCTTGGTTTGGGGGGAAAAAACCCGTTAACCGACGGTCGGTCGGTGCCGTATCTCACTATCCAACGGAGGAAGACCAACGCAACCTCCCGACCTCACTACACTTACGGGATTAATGACCTTAGCAGCTGACGCGCCCGAATCACCAATCAACAAACCAATCGTGCCAATCGTCATGATTCCCAGAATAAATATTACAAATTTCTAAGGTATATCGAGGTCGAAAACTATCACTTTGCCTATGAAACATAGTAAGAAATTTCATATAACGGAGTTAATGTATACATATCCCATTTGACCCTGATTTTTTGGCCACCTGTATGCACGGTGTTCGACAGGTACGTGAATCATGACTGCACTAGAACGTGGCTTGCCGAACATTTGTGCTTACAAAGTTGCTTGAAAACCAGAAGAAATGCCACAAATATAAATGGAGTAATTGCGTTATATACAATTTCCCACTATATGTTCATTGGCAAAAAGTATCATTGTTCGACCTGTCTATTTCCCCAGAATGTTGTAATATTGATTCTGAGCCATCTGTACACAACTATTTGATAAGTAGCAAAGCACAGACTTTCTGGCATTATGTATAACATTTGCAGTAAATTTTAATATTGTTGTTAATTTGTAAATTGTAGTGTATTAGTTGATCACTTTTTGCCAATGAATATGCGAAGGGAAGTCTCATAACATACAGCTAAATAAGTGACATTTGCTCCAGACTGGCAGACAACTCAGGTTCCCCAGATTCATGAAATCTTGATGATTAGAGAGCAACACGCACTCTCTCTAATAGCGCCAGAATGTGTACTGACACGTATTGTATCACACTACAATCATTATTGCTGAATGAGTATTGAGAGAATCACAAAGATAACTTCTTTGAATGAAATTTCTCCCCATATGTTCACTAGCAAAATGTAATAACTTTCTACCTTTCTGCATTGCTTCGAAATTTCTAACATTGGTTGGCGAGATAACACTGTAAACCATCGTGTGCTATAATAAATTTCCAGAACCATTTCTTTCTTCCGCGCGCCTCCAGTGCCATTTCGGCCCAGTGCCCGCCCTGCCCAGTCGCGGCGGGGCGCATCGTCTCCCGCGCGCTATCTCCGCGACAAAAGACTGCCTGCCGGCCGCGCGCGCAACAATGGCTCGTCCCTGGCGACGCCGCCTGCCCCGCCCCTCCCCCCTCCCCCCTTCCCGCGCCGGCGCCGTCGACGCACTCGCCCGTGAATATGGAAGGCTTATCTCGCCGATATACAATGCTAATTAAGAGATGCCTCGCGGAGGCTTCAGCTGGGCGACCGCCGTGGTGACGTTATCGCGACGTGTGAGGTGGTTATGGAAATTTATTGTAATTGAAATGACACGGACCTGCCGCCTCGGCGCCTCCGTGCACGGACTCTCCGGGGAAGAGACGGACGTGACGAGGCGACAGGGTGCGAGGGGCTGCGAGAGGCTACGGCACGTGAGTTAGGAACTGAGAGTACTGGCCGTATAAAGAGTGGAGAGAGTAATTGTATAGTGTTTCCGAGCGCGACAACTACAATGGCGGTAAGTCACGTAGGTGTAGTCCATGTTAAATTTCGTAAAATGGCGAAGTTTCTTCCCCATGTGAGATTCGATGCCGACCTACACATAGGCTTTCGAACTTTCCCCCAGATATCTCCCTCATTGGACACCGCTTCAGCTAGGGCAACTTCTCTGCTCCTGAGATGTGTGGGTGTGTACGCCAAGGTTTTGTGTTTAAGAAAACGGAGTGGACTTGGATGAGGAAGGGAATATCGGGTGAAGTCTGCAGCCCGTTTGTTAAGATACGGCTCATGCATTTGCCTGCTCGGAGAAACCAGGGAAAACTGCCGGTCGCTAGAATTCCCCTCAAGAAAGTGGCTGAATTCGACTCAACTACGAAAACCGTCGGAAAACCGTCATCGGTAGAAGTGAAAGCCTAGCATCTCTCGGCCAGCGACACTGCAGAGACAATGGAAATGCGGTCTCTGAGCCACTCCAGACGGCAAAATTGCAGTGAAGGGACAAGCAGAAGAGCTGGAGGTGGCTTATGTGATTACATGGAGTAAGAGATAGGACGGCACCACGTACAAAATGTCGTGAAGCATATGGAAGTGGTCGTGTTAATTCGTGTCGGGGAGTAGGCAGGAGGCGAAGGGGGGATGTGGTGGAGTACTCGGTGGCAGATTCCAAAGGGTGTCAAGAGTTATTGCACCGGAGCAGGTCGTCGTAATGATGGCGTAAGAGCGATGGATGAGGTTGAGGAGATGGCGAGGGAGAGTCGAGAGGGAGGGACGGTATTTCGGGACGGTTGCTCGCGCGCAAATTGTAGATTACTCAAATTATCTCCCTCGTCGTCTGCGAACAGTCCTACTTGTTAATTTCGCTTGCGTGTTTCCTGGAAATTTCGCGAATCGTGAACTCCATATTCCCCTTTGCTTCAGCCGCCTGCCCCGTCTCAAGCAACATCCATTCACTCCGTGGTTGCTTTATTTCTCAATTTTAGCAAATCATTTCTTTAAGGTTTTTGACGTTAAAATAATTCTAATAGGAAATATTTGAGGCTAATATTATATTCATTTATTTATTCATTCATTACAGAATTGACATCAATGTTTTTCTGTTCATTCTTTTTAATATTCCATCCTGATTTTGTGGCCGTGTCCAGACCACATAAATAAATTAACGAACTTTCTGGAACATATTTGATTTACCATTAAAAGTACGATTGTCGTATTTCGCATCATATTCAGAATGTGAAAGAAATGTAATCATTTATGGGACACTAATAGTAGTGTTCCATAAATATTATGAACTAGCGTACCCGTGCGAGAACTCTCGCATGCTAGACCCTATCCTCTTGCTCATTTTTTCATTTCCATATTACGCCTGTACTATGTATTTTTCTTTAAGACCCTCTTATGCTCCGTCATTTGTTCTATATGCTACCTTGTAATTCATAACAGTATAATACATCCATGTCAATAAAAATTCTTCTTATTTAACTTTCTTATCGAGCAAAGAGTGTGCCGAGCAAAGATAACCCGTATAATTCAAACGCATAGAAAATCAGTAATTAGTAATTTTGCAAACAGTTGCAGATTCTACAGGCTCTGAACACATGGAGTAGAATCGAGTAGAATCGAGAAGCATCGAACCAGCAAAAATG
Source organism: Acheta domesticus (assembly GCA_031308135.1). Lineage (NCBI taxonomy): Eukaryota > Metazoa > Arthropoda > Insecta > Orthoptera > Gryllidae > Acheta > Acheta domesticus. Next base: position 80,141,720 of record JAHLJT010009419.1, on the reverse strand, counting down.
TAATAAAATGGTCAAGAAGATCTCATCCTGTAGATTACGGTGTGGGAAACGTTTCCTTGAGGCCAAAATTTTAGTTTTTAAGGCCTTAGAACGTTTCCTTTAGGAGCAATTTAACGACATAGATTCAAACATTCTGACGTGGGTTGAGGGTTGCATTTTACAAGAATATTGTTTTAAATAAATCCTTCACATTTTTAAAGTCAAAGTGCAATTCGTCTCGTCTACATTATATTCTCTTTCTTTAGAGACTTTATTTATAAAGATTGGTAACGTGTGAGAGTCGCAAAAGGATGAAATAATATTGGAAGACGATGGTATGCATGGAACACTAATAATTGCTTAGGTACTCAGATTAAAGATAACGAAATACTTTCTGAAGCTGTATTATTAATTTTAATACATAGTTTTTGTGCCCTTTACTAAGAATTAAACTTAAACGCAGTTTGCATAAGCTACTAGAGAAACCTAGTTACTTCTCGCCCAGGAGTTTGCGCTCATCACTTGCTAATTGAACGTGCCAGGAGACTGCGAGGAAATCGGACAATTGAAAAGAAAGAAACTGAAAACAAGTAGTGTCGTTATAATTTTATTGATTGTGAAAATGTGAAATAGTATGTACGTACAAATAATATTAAATAAAAGATACGTTGCATTAGAGACAATAATTAGGCAAAAAATCTGTGAAAGGTTAGCGCTCTAAGAAAATTACAGTGTTATGAAACCAGTGTGGCCCGGTCTGACATAGCATTGTTCAGATCAGCAAGCGATAGACTATAATTTAAATTATCGAAAATAACATGTTTTTCCGATATTGAGTCCCAGCTTTACCGCATGACAAGGAATGCATAACATATATATTATTTACAATAGAATTTTAGGAAGATAAGAACTTACAATGGCCTCTCCTTTTTATGAAAACTTCTTTGTAATGCACAGGAAATTTAATCCTCACACGATTGCTGACTGCCGATGAAAAACAGAAGAGATTCTAAACCTTCTTGCGCAATACAAGGACATTTTTTTAGTTCTTAGAGTTCACTTGTATTTCCACCGATTGTTCTGTATGAGTTTTGAGTTTACATGAGTTCCCCAATATCACTTCACTCGAATCCACTTTAGGTGCCTGAGTGTAGACGTAGAATTTCTGGAAGTTCTATATCCCTAGAGCAACATCTAAAAATATGTACTTCCTAAACACACCCAACCTTACTTAAATAAATGTACACGTTCAATTTTTTCACAATCGTTACTTCAAAATAGACGATTAAAAAAACGATTTAAAATAGGAAAAATATTTCTAACAAGCTTCTAGAATTTCATTTTTTCATTCTTATAAAACTGTTTAAGTTGGTTATTTAAGACTAGAATGTGTTTTGCATCAATCAAAAAATTACAACACATTATAACTATCAAATTACATTAATCTATCGTGAATGGAAATAGTATTAAGATTAAATATCCAAGAAATACAATACTTAGTTGGAAAAAGTTAAATCTTTTCTCAATCCAAGTACTGCAAAGATATTATCTACGTAGGATCAGGGAACCTTCACGCATTTACTTCCAACACCCAGGGCCCTGAGTACAATTTTTTGAGAGTAATATGGCATGGTTATGTTTCATTTTTGCAGAGTTGATTTAAATTTTTGAAAGCTTCTTAATAAAGCTTCTTGAATACCCAAGGAATTAATTCTCCAAAACCGCAAGTACCTATGGAAATATTTTTACTATTTTCTGTGGAATATTTTGCCATTAGAATTGCGTTTAAAAATACGTGTATACACTCCTTTCAAGGAAACTACTCGTAATGGAAAACTTTTTCAAGCTTACTTCAAGAGAACATAATGAGAATATTCTTCAGATTTATTTCCACTATCGCAGACACACCCATTTCCTGTTTTGTGACCACATCCTCTTCTCGTCGGATGTTTCGTCAAAGGAATGCTTCTGCCACTGTAGAATTCTTCTACAGTAGAATTTATTTCTACTGTAAAACATCTAGCAAAACTATAAGAAAACTTGATTGTTCCAACAATTTCCACTAGAAACCTGAAATTGGTGCCAAAGGTGGTTTGATAAATATTTTAGGGAAGTTTATTTGTATAAGTTGCAAATTAGACATTTGGTAACAGAAAAATGTTCAGTCTCTTTCTTATGACAACTCACTTTTTTACGTCATTGCTGAATTTAAGAGTTATTATCTTACGCACTGATATTCAGTCGAATCTGGCTAAGAGGGATTTCAAGAGTCAGAAATTTTATTCCTCACTTCAAGAGGTTCTCATTTATTAACCGTCTTACACTCTTACAAAGGTCTCTCATTCATTCAAATTCAAAATGTGTCTTATAAAGGAATTCATTGTAAACGATGCAAATTAGTAATATCTTATACACATTTTAATCATATTTTTTCGGTTACAGAGGTGACTGTTAAACAAAAATGCAATACTTTCACAAGCAACTTTATTTGTAAACAACGTACTATATATTGCATTTTACTTGTATTGCTCTACGTAAACGAAGAAAAACAGTGGAATGCGTGGCATAAGGAAAATTCTCATCACTCTTAGTGTCACTAGTTGATATTCAAAAACTTACGTTATACATTTTTAAATTGCATGTCATCATTTAAAGATTTAATATTGATAATTTGCTTTAAGAAAGAAATCTTTGCCTTCAATATAGAGATGTCGGACAGGTTCGCAAATAACTTTAAAATTTACAATTTTCAAAAGGTTTTAATGAAAATAGAAACATCATTTATGTAAATGCACTTTCTTCTAGTTGAGCACAATATGTAATGAAAAAAAATGCAGCCATTTTCGAGAATCTTTTAAAATTTCGCAGGGGATTCATGTGCCACCATTATTTAAAATATGTTAATGATTTAGAGAATAGCACAACAAGATATTGCTCCTAGCTTATTTGCCAAGATTCAGCAAAAAAATCGAATATGACAGACTTATACGTTACGCAATGAAATATTCAGCGTTGTAGCAATCGATAGCTGAACTTTACGCTATGCCTAAATTGCCAAATAAATGCCACTTTTCCACATAAATCCACCATCTACGAATGTAATTCACTCTGATACAATTATAAGTTGACAAACACGTCACGAAATGCACAATGGAAATTCACGATTTAAAATGTCTCTTTACGGTTGTAGAGACATGGTCGATTTTCTAGAAAATTATTTGAGGTGAGGCATAGCGAATATTCTTTAATAATTTCAAACTTACCTTTTTAAATTGCGTTATGTTAATTACATCAGAAATAAAACTTACATTAAAATAATAATGTAACAAATTTCCATCATATTTTATGTATACAAATAAAGTCATCATAAAAACTAGTGACATTTCTATCGTGAACCACGGTTGCAAATGCGATCAATAAGTTAATACAAAATGAAACCTGGTTATGCAAATAAAAGTTTATGGTGATTATTTAATTCACCAAAGCGTAAGGATGAGATTCCGAAGCTAATATCTAGTAGGGAAGTTAAGCATTACACGCATTACAGAGGAAATTATTGAGCAAAGACATTAGATAATCCAAATTGTATCGTTCTAAAATAATACATATTCAGTTCTACAAAACGTTCTACAAAATTTAATTTGAATTCATATTTAATTACACAGGAATCTGCTTTCAATTCACAACGAATTATTTTTTAGAAAAGAATTGTCAGAATTAAACACTGAATTGCGTTTACTATGTTATGTTCAAAATATCAAAAATATGTGAAAATATAATGTGGGGAAATCTTACACCGAAAGGCTCAAAACATTATTGTTTATATCCATATCTCTTTAATATGAAGCAGAAGATACTGGGAAATGAAGTACAGAGGTCACGAAGAAGCAAATAGGAATGTTCATTCCAGGGAAGTCTCTTGAAAGATCAAAAAAGGCAATGCTGCAAATTCATTATGTTCGTCATTCGTATTCATTCGTAGTGATTCGTGCCAAAACTCAGAAGATTCGTTCAACATTGTTTATTCATGCACTATTATAATTTGCTAACTTCATTCTGACAAAACCTCACATTTCTCGCTGTTTTTCTTCTCTCAGATTAGAGATACCGAGTTTCGTCTGTATATGAAAGCAGTGAAGGACACATTTTTCGACACTGTAGTTTTCTCATCATGTACACGCAGTGAAGCGTTGCAGAATGCTGTCACAGCAGGGGCCCGCTCTCTTCTCCTCGTAGAAAACCTTTCCCTTGGGGAATGAGCAGGCAGGCGACATGGGGAGTCCGTGGGCGGCAGGTGGAGGGGGCGAGGGGCGGGGGGGAGGGAGATGGGGAGATGATTCGCGCGCCGCGCCCCGCATTCGGGGCACGCAGCGCGCTCCTCGTATCTCGGACCCGGACTTCCGGGCCCGCGTGACCTGAACCGGAAATGGACCGGAACAGATAAGGCCCGGCCGTGAGGGCGGCCGGCCGCCGGCGTCGGCAGCGAAGGGTAGGCCTTGCCGTGGGCGGGGCGGGGCGGGGCGGGGCGGGACGGGGCGGGGCGGGGCAGGGCGGGGCGGGGCGGGGCGGGGCGGAGGGAGTGGCGGCTCGTTGCGCGACGCGGGGAATCGAATCTCCAGGGCCTGGAGGGTGGAGGGGCGGAGGAGCGGGGCGGGTCCGGAGGCTGCGTCGCAGTCGTCGGCTGGCGGTGGCCACTGGCCGTCGACAGCTGCGTAAGGAGCAGCCGGTTGCAAGGCCGTCTCTCCCAAGTGCACGCTTACGTGCTCTGGTATGCATGCCGATTCAGTTTTGAGTATGAACCTTCTCGGCGTTTTATTATAGCTTATTCGCGTTTTGAATTTCACGAACTCGCATGGTCTTGGAAATTGTTTTGTCAAATATTGTTTAAAATTCGATAAAGGTACTTTATTCCTAGTTGAGCGTCAGCAGTGCGTCCGTAAGGGCTATTCTGCAGGTCTACATGTTCTAGGTTCTAGTTCCACTAGTGACGTTCTATTTTAGACACTAAGTTGGTAGTTACGTAAGACGACGCTACTGCCTGATTCCGAATTGCAAGGAACATTGACTCTCTCCTCCATCGTTACCATGGTCTCCAATTCCTGGAGGATGTCTGGCCCACCTAAGCGGGTTACGGATCTAGCGTGGTCCTTTCTTCCTCAGATTGTCTCAACTTTTATTCTCATTCTCATATTCGTCCCATATTCTCATTTGGGCCATCCCCCATGACCTAAAAGACTCCGGCAATACTACAAGAATGCGGATGTCTAGCTGAAAACAGCTACGCTGTAGCGTCACCGGGAAAGCGAGTGACATACACAGAAAGAGAGAGAGAGAGAGAGAGAGAGAGAGAGAGAGAGAGAAGGGGCAGGGAGACTTAGGGAGAGGAATAGAGCGAGGGAGATATAGAGGATGGGAGATAGAAGAGAGAGGGTGCCAGAGAGGACAGGAGGGAAAGGATGAGAGTATTTTTTACGCATTATTAATAATTGATTGTGTTTTACGCACTTCCAATAACTGATTATGTTATTCACTTTTTAAAATCTAATTCACATCTTTTCGTTAAATATCGATTATTACGAGTCTAAGAATTCAAGCGTGGGATAACTACGCAATTTTAGTTGTGCGATTTTTTCTAAACACAATTAACACGCTTTATTCATAAGAACACACTAATATGTTCCGTTATACGAGAGAGATTATTTCGTAGACATAACAGTTTTAGAAGTTACACTTATTTTTTGTGTCGGTTTAATTTCATTGCTGTATATCTATGTGCACTGTATTTTCGGCAGTTTATTCCGTCGAAATCAGTCAGATCTAAATTTTGCTCTTCACCGTAGTAGTACTTCATATAAATCGTGTAAGTAGGCAAAGAGACGCGGTTTCTCTAATGGCATCGAAATAAAGAAAAGAACATTCGAGATGTATAGGATATCTCGAAGGATGAGGATCCTTACCATATCATCATGATGCAACATGTTGAATCATGATGATGACGTTACCATCACACTGTAATTGTCACACATTATTCCACAATAACGATTGTACGAAATCAGCACTGAATAACCAAAATTATCTTTGTCATCATTGTCACTGACATTTATTAAGAATCAATGTTCCCTTCGTCACCAACAACAACACCACTAACAACACAATTACTGTTGGTAACACTATTCCAATAACTTCCTTCATGTTGCTGTCCTTGCAATTTTCTTGGCAAAACTTGCAATCATTCTCATCATTTTCACTGCTGCCAATATCTATTTTCTTGATCCCCTTACCACCTTCACGAGGGTGTGTGGTTGTATTGATCGCAAAAACGTTCCGTAAGATTTGAAAAACGGCACTTTAGCAATTGCTGTGGTCTGATTGCGGAGGCTGCTGCGGTCGGTGTCAAGTCGCAGGAGTGTCAGCTGCTCACTACGACATAGACTCGGCTCGTCCCGGATAGGCAGGATACCAATAGCTATGGTGGTTCGTAAATGTATCTGGTAGGTTCGCCCGAGGTTCTTGTGCACTTCATAAACGGTAAATAAGAGCATTCTGTCAAATTTTAATGGTCGTCAAGTGCACTGATGTTTCGAGCAAGCTATACGAAGACAGTTGGCAATGGAAGAGACATTGCAATTGGCTACATTAAACAGGTGCCCCAGGGTTAGTTTCCTAGTGTCTTAACAAAACTATGAGGATTGTTTGAAAATATTTGCCCCTCCCACATTATATCTTTCTTCGACATTTTTCTGACGTTAGACTAATACAAATTATTTTATTTCACTCTTCTCGAAAATCGTATTGTCTTTAAATCCCTACTTATCTCCTTCTATAAATTTTTTATTATACTATTTCAACAAATTAGGATAAGGTTTCGGTCAAGTAAAATATAGCCACATGTTCGTGGCAACAATCTACGAGTACGTGCTTTATTTCTTTCATTTAAAATTACACTTGTGAATGTTGAACTTCATTTCCTTGGGCACAATAGAAATTAATTAAAAAATATATCTAAGAAATTCTAGCTCTGTACGGTAAATGAACGGTCTTCGTGTTTCTTTTTTTGTAAACTGAAAAAATGTAACAAAATAATTAATAAAAACTGAAAATATCCTCTCGTTTGCACCAGAAGAAATTAATGGCACTAGAAGAAATTAAAGTCATGGAAATTTCTAGGCTATTTTGGATAATACATTCTAGAATAAAAAATATTTACCCACTAAATCTTTGGATTTTTCATGTGTACTAATTAGAACAGGGTCTGTTGTTTTCGCATTTAAAAATAATTATCTATGACAAACGGTTAATATGAACCAACTGAAATTATAAAGTCCACAAAAAAGATAATCGTTATTTTAAAAAATCTCACGTATCTATAAACAAAGGTCAATAAATTTCATACAAATATGAGAGTAATTAAAATTATTACGTATTACACTATGAATGATCATTACTGAATAGAAATTATTAACTATCACTGATTCAATATTTATTTTTAATATCTTTTAAATCATACGCCCTATGAAAATTTGTAGTTAAGATATATTTACAGGAATCGCTTATGAAATCATTTTCATAAATAAGTATTCTTCTTCCCCAAATGTAATTTTAGGATCCCCTCCTTCATTTACTACATTGTCTTAGTACGTGTCCTTCAATATTTCTTGCCTCGGCTCTGTCCACAGTGCTCAGAGCGCTCTCACCGCGTACCTCCACCGCCGTCGTCACCTCAGCCGCGCCCTTCGCCGCCTCATCCTCACCACAGCGCGTCCGGCGGCTACCCGTCTTCCTTTCAGGGCGCGCCGGTGGTGCCACAAGTGTAATGTACTATTTATGTTTTAAAAATAATACGTGAAATTTAACAGAATGGAAAGAGTAATTTGAGGCAGGGTCCATTCACAATAACAGTTCTTCAATTTAGTCATACAAAATTGCTAACATCTACACATATATAGTTCCCAATTCGTTTTCCAATAGTCGGGAGATGGCTGCCGCATCATATACATTAATGGTTAAAATTATGTTTTATTAGGAATTGGCACAGGAATGGTATACGAAGGGCATCAAAAATCTGTATATAAATCAAACAGTGAAAAAGACTAGTCCCTCGCACAATTAGCAGAGTAGTTGAAAACGATCACAAATCCGCAGGAAAAATTGATTTACACAATTTTATTACACGAGTGCCAATTAAGAAATGATATTTATTTTATAATGAATAAAAATGTATATATGAAAAAAGAAAACATACTTTATCGTAAAATCTCGGTTATCAGCTTTTTATTCTTCAAGTTGAAATATGACTTCATTATTTCGGATTGAAGATTGTTATTTTTCACAAAGTGATGAGTTAGATTTTCGTTTAATGTCGTAATTTATCATAAGAAATATCACGAGAAGTGCTGTGCTAGCCGGTAAATTCACGACTCGCGTAGCGAGGAGTGAATTTACCGGCTAGCACAGCACTTCTCGTGATATTTAGTGTGACTATTTCACGAATAAACACATTACATGATTTGAAAGGATAATTTAAATCACAGGAATTACGAAAAAAGGGAAATATTACTCAAAATTACAATCGAAAAATGAAAAACTTTCATTCAGTTCCGACTTATCACTGCCTCCTGCAATAACTTACAATCAAGTAACATTTGAATAACAGTTTAATGCAGAAAATGATTCAAATGTGTTTCAATTTTATGGTAATAATAGTTTCGGAAAACAATTATAACAAGGCTACTGACAAGAACATTTATAAAAGCAAAATCATTAAAGTTGTAGGAAGTTGGTTTCCAAGTCTTGGTCTTCCATAGAAGTATTTGAAATGGAAGATGTACAAGACGAATTAGCAGCGGAATTTGTCATTTTCGAATGGATTGAACACACGTGTGTACTCATTAAAATATTTTCCTGAATAATTTTGGTTGTAACGTAGTTTTGATGGCATATTCTTTGTACTCTTCACAATCTTATCTTCGAATATAATTGCCTAAAACATGTGTAATTTTTTCATTTGTAGTTTGTGCTATCCATTTGTATTTTCTATCTTGACAAAATTGTTGAAATTTCTTCCACACACTTTTTCTGTTCCTTTCGCTGTTTTTCGGCACTGAATCTTTAATAATAGATTCTATTTCAAAGTTTTAAACATTAGCAAAACCACACATTTTAATATTATATTGATGCACAAGAGCTATTTTGGAGGTGAAACAATTGCTATCGTTATCTTAAAAAGGTAAACAAAGGTTTTACAGCGGTAAAAAAAGGTAAACAAGCTGATGGCGATAAACATCTGGATTGGTTTAATTTGAATATATCCAGGCTTACCATAGGCTACTTACGACGCGCGCAGACATGAGTGAAATAGTCATTGTAAAAATAAGAAGGAAATTAAGAAAGACTGTAGGTAATCCACAGAGCACATAATCAGCCGGAGGATAATCTAGTTATGGCTTCATCAGCTACATCGTATCCCTCATAATCACTCACATGAATCTTCTCGTACCCAGAGTACTCTGTACGTTGACAGACGTACAGTAAAATATCGATAATACGCGGAAAAGGGTGGCCTGTCAATCGACGACGATCGAGTTCCTGGAATAATAAGCACATCGAATGCAAAAGTACAAATCAAAAAGGAATAAAAAGGATTCAAATAATGTTTATTAAAATGTGAGAAATAAGACATTATTTCGTAATAATTTTACTTATTGATTCATTGATTGATGTTTCAGGGCACATTAAAGGCTAAGGCCATTTATCCCGTTAGTGTAGTCACTGCTTTTTAAGATTGGAGTTGGCGGTATTCCTACTTCGCAGGAAGGGATCTGGTTCCACACTGCATGGCTTGCGAAGGATTTCCTCTCCATGTATCACCCCGGGACGGGCCACCATCTCAGGTGGGACAAGCTCTAAGCTTGCCCCTATGCGGTAGTGTGGTGCATGTAAGTGTGCGGGGGGGGGGAGACGATAGGACAAGAAAGAGTAAGGAAAGATCGCGCGCGATCCATGGCACGTTTGTTAAAGTAAAACTGCTCAGCCACGCGCCTTTTATAGATCGGAGAAACAACGAAAAACTATCAGAGCCTAATTAAAACTTAACTAAAAACTAATGAGCAGCCGGCTGCTAAGAGTTATTACAATCTCCATAATTACCTCAACGTTTCTTCTTAAAACTGAAAAAATGTTATTTATAAATTGTAAAGTTATTATTGCTTTGAAATGTACTGCTATTTCCTACTGATTAAATCTAAATTATTCAAACGTATTATGTGTTATTGAATGTTCTAAGGTTACTTCTGTAAGTTTTCCCTCATATGCTCTAATTGTTATTGTAGTTATTTCAAACCCTTGAAAGATAGTGTATTATTGAACAATAATAAATAAATTATTAAATAAAACCGACAGCCAGAATTCTCCTCCAGACAGCAGCTGAATTCGACATTGCTATTGAGATGAAGTCAAAAATGCCCCCCCACCCCACCCGAGACTCGAACCGTAGGACCTTGCGGTCAGAGTCGCTACAAAGACCGCGGCAATATTGGCTCTGATATAAACTCAACTGGTAATTTCTTGACAATAAGGAAAATCCGACCGCGGATGATGTGAAGTTTCCTAAGACACATCCACATCCTACCGTTCACCATCCCCTCAATTCTCCGCCAGCCCCACCGCGACGGCGAGCGCAAGAGTCCCTAGATACGGAGAGTAGCGCAACCGCCGCCATTTAATATCCTTTCACCCAATAGTCCCGCCAGACACCATACAGAAGCTGTAGGAAAAATATAACAATTGGTGACGTTAGGAAGAATTTTAAGATTATCAATATTGATTTGAGATAGATTCGTAGTTCTCAACCCACAGAATACCACACAGTTCCAATTCTCCTGGCAACTGGATATAAAATGGCGGGATCGGTGGAACAACGGAATGCGCTACTCTCTGTATCTAGGGACTCTAGCGAGCGCCAACGGCTGGCCGTTGCCGCCCTCCGCCGTGGCGGCCGCGCCGCCGCCCGTTCCGGCGGCTGCGGACCGCCGCTATCTGGGGTCGCCCTGCCCTGCCTCGCGTAGCCTCGCCTCCTGTGGCGGCGGCGGCGGCGGCGGCGGCGGCGGCGGCGGCGGCGGCGGCGGCGGCGGCGGCGGCGGCGGCGGCGGCGGCGGCGGCGGCGGCGGCGGCGGCGGCGGACGCTGCGGCGGGCGGGCGGCGGAAGTCGCGCTGGCGGCGTCGGGAAAGCCGCGCCGCAGAGCGGATGCCCCCGCAGCCACCCCGGGCCCAAATTTCCTGCCGCCGCCGCCGAGCGCGCCTTCTGGATTTGCGGGCGCGTTCTTTTTATTTAGTGCGCGGAAGGAATGTTGCTCACGGGAATAAAAATGCGAAGGTGGTGGTGTTGCAAAACACTCAGTGCTGCATAGTGGCGGAAACAGGGGAGAGCCGTCAGTGTCATGCCCCCCCCCGCAAAGACCTTAAGTTTGCGTTTGTTACCTTTTTTTATTTGGTAAAATTGATTTAAATATTTGTTCTTGTTTGAATTATATAATTATCTAAAAGAATACTTATAGTAACGTATTTACACTACAAAAACAAAATAGAACAAAATAAGTGGAAATTTTATATTATTTAACAAAAATCTGTGATCCCTCCAAAATGATCGGCTGGATAGGCCCCTGGTGCTAGTGTCGGGGAAATGCTTCACGGAGGGCGACTGAGCAGGCGTATCCGAGATCGCGAAGGTGCACGCGCTTTATTACACCATCGAAAGGTTGCGGTTTCGGATTCCACCTCGGGACTTGATGTGTGGATCTGTGGTGTGCCACGATCAGGGGTTTTCCCAACCATCGTGTGCCATCTTTCTGTCCGCTTCCTTCCTGGTCGGTCTGGGCGGTGCAGGGCTTTGAGGTATTGACGCTCTAGAACACGTTCTACGTTGGAAACCAGCGTGAGACATGCATGGGCGTTGTCTGTTGTCACATGGTGTGTATTTACAGCCCACCATCTAACACACTTAAGTACTATTCTTAATTCTTTCCCCTTCCTTGGTTAATTCTGTGAGCGGGATAAGACCCGGAGCTCGACATACTGGATTACGAGCCGCAGCATCAGTGCCGTCATCTACTGTATGCGCTTAGCTTGGCTCCGTCTAATGCAGGACTAAGCGCGGTGGGCATACTAGCTAGGCTAGCCCAACTAGGAATCATGGTAGCTGCACTTGTATTAACAAGTCTTACTCTGGAGGTGGTCTGTAGGTACCGAAAGATGTACTCATGTAAAGCAGGAATACTTGCATACGTACATGGCGTGAGTAACGTAAAGTAAATAATTTATTAATATAAATTATTATAAAAGATGTACATTTCGGGTTTGTGTGTGGGTCAATTACTAACGGCAAAAAAGCAATATAGAGTTCCAATATTTCCCGCCACATTTTCCGTAGGGAATTGTTGTGAACCTTGACACGTTGGTTTTAATATAATCCACCATTTTAAAATAAATAGAAAAGTAAGTGTATTTTATGCAATGCTCTCTTGGACAGGACATGGACGTTTCTACGTCTCTTAGTATTGCGGAAGAAACAATCAATGTACGATATGGCATGACATATGCAATTCAGAATTACCCGATAATTGTAAACAGCAAATTTCTCACCAACATCTGCTTAGAGATACCTCATTAGAACAAATCTACGGGCAGTATTAAAAGGAAACACCAACAAAACAAATTCCCATGTAATCTCCAAGGAATATTGCTGCCTTACGAAAAATCTCGTAAGACAAATTGAGGGGAAATTACCTATTATGTGTTTCAAATCGTCCATATTAATTAAGATCAGGCAGCATCTCGTGCATTTCCTTCGCTTCTACAGAGAAACAGTCTAAAAGATGTGCTTTATATGTAAACTTCGTTTTCACTTGTTTTCCACTTTTTAAAATTAATTTTGTCATTCGCTGTAACTTCTTTCAAACCGTCATCACTCCTATCAAATTACTCAATAGTAATTCAAATGGACACTCGACATTAAATACTTTGAAATTACATTTCACAAGAAACTTCTAAGGGCAAAACATTTTGAAGGCAAAACAACGAGTGGTGTTACAACAGCACATACTTTCTCACATTATTTTAACGGCTTCGCAATATTATTCTATTACATGAACCTGCAAAAATATTTGTATCTGGCAACTTTTTTCCTGCGCAGAATCTCGATCTGAGATCCACGGAGTTAACTCACCGTACGCTTTACCAATACCCCAAATACTTGCTCTGACATACTTAGGGCGATACTTAAATATTTAATTGTAACTCCCATTATTTCCAACATGCAAAATTCAAAAAGTTCAATGAAAATGTGAACTGTGCCTTTCTTTTAAGCGCTCCTTGTTTTATTAGTGGAATAATCTGAAGTAAAAATTGGAAATTGAGAAATTTGACATTCTTTTAATAAACAGCATTATTTTAAGCAGAAATGATGCGAAATGGAATCTTTTTTTTTTCAAAAAATTGTACCTCGCCTTTTTAAAGAGCTGATTTTTTACAATATATTTTGCTTAAGGCAAAAATCTCCACTTACAATTTTGTAGATTTTAAATGTAAATGTTTTCAATATTTCAAAAACACAGAGTTCTACGGAATTGAGACTAGCACCAATTTTTTCCCTTCGTTTGATACATACAAGAAGAGGATTGAAAGAAAAATATGTAGTCGTTATTGAGAAAATAATTATTAAAAATTTTCTATATTTCACACCAAATTTCGTAAAGAAAGCTAATATTTTCGAAAAGTTGTGCGTGATCTTACTTGAAGATCTGTCTTAAAAGAATAGATTTCATTCTGGAAAAAATATTTTTCTTCAATATTGTAGTTCTAGGTAGACACCGAAAAAATGAAAATTTGCAATTTTCGAAAAATCAGGGATTTCAACGAAAATGAGACCCGCACCATTATTTTAAGTATCTTTTACACTATACGAGGACAAAGTTGAATAAAAAACATATTTTGCAAGCTATACAGTAGCGTCTTTATCTTCAACCGTGAATCAAAATATCTGCCTAAATGGAAGTTATGTACACTGGAGTCGGGTGATGGCCGTCATATAATTCAACAAACTGAAAAATAATCTCTTTCACATGCATCAAGATTCTATAGCTCCTTACCCCAGTTGTCAGTGAGACTTTTCAAGTGACGTGCAGCAAATTCATCATTCTCCAATACAACAATTCTTTTGCTCCTCAGCCTACAGGAAATAATTCTAAAAATTATTTTGGATTTTTTTCTCTCGCTCTTCGGACATGTTCAAACCATTTTAACTGTTCTAATATGTAAAAATTACTGTTTATTTGTTCGTGTTTTATGCGCGGCCGTACCATTCATCCGATTGCGATAAAACTTTGTCAACTTGTTGCTTGCGCTTCCGCAAAAAATATAGGCATAGTACAATGGGAATGTGCGTATTCTGTCGCATATAGTCACAAATGGGGCGTTGTTGATGATTTTATGCGTTTATACTGAGTCAAGCGCCCCTGAACAGAAGATGTACGCAACTCGCAATACTCTTAAGTATTAAGCGCGTCTTCGCTGCATATTCTGCCCCCGGAATTGCGAAATATTGGCCTGAATTATTACTTGCGCATTATCTCGGACAAGTAAATCAAATTTCATCAAGACAGTATCATAGCGAATGCACCCAAACGTGAGGGAGAACGTTTTAATCAATAGGATACTTGACAAAGATGTCCAAACCAGGTCATAGAACAAACCCGTAATCGCCAGAAAGTCTTTCATCTATTAAAATGTTTGCAGAGCATGGCGTAAAACGGGATTAACAAGTCACGTGACCAGAAGCGTGTGAAGTGTACTAGCGAAAGTACTGCCAGGTCCACTAGTACACGATAAAATATATATTGAATCTTCCTTTTTCACAATTTGTAGAACTTTAGTAATACAAATGTTTTAAAATCTAGAAGCCCTCTGGGAGTGTCGCTTCTTTGGAAATCATACCCACGACCTTGAGTCTTCAAATGTCGCTCGGAGAGCTCATTGACATTGAATACATTAAGTTTTTTCCCTTACATTTACTCCCCGTTACATCTACTTCCCGGCGCACATGTCCAAGATACTGTCGCTAATACGTAAACGCGAAAAGCGAAATCCCAAGGTCGCTACAGCAAAACATTAAACGTGTCTCGTGTTCGAGAGCGTCGCGGGACGCACGCGGTGTGTCGCGGGGCGATTGGGCGGTGCGTGGCGGCGCGCGCGGTGGTTGGCGGGCGCGGGGCGAGGCGTCGCGACGCTAAAAGGCGCGTCGGCGCGCGGCGCCGCACTCGCCGCCATGGCTCGCGTCGCGCTCGCGCTGTGCCTGCTGCTGGCGCTCGCCGCCGCCCGCGCCGCGCCCTCCGACTACGCCTGGGTGAGTACGGGGCCCGCTTCGCGAGGACGCTTTTTAGACGGCTAAAGCGAAAGGATGGGGGTAAATGAAACACGTGTTGAATGAAAGATTTTTAGGTAACTAGAATACTTTCTTATACTGCAGTGCTATCGTAATTACGTTATCAGTGGAACTGGACGGCTGACTGAACAAATATTGCATAGTAGTGAAGACAGTGTTTTAAAGATATTAAAAGCTAAAATGTTAAGATATACGCCATTGATTTGCGTGAAAAAAAATCCATTCAAGACTAGGTTTTCTTTTCTATAATATTCTTAAAGTCATGTTTCAGTCCTACCTATTATTAGACCGACAAATTGAGAAACTATGAAAGAATATATTTTGGGCGGCGATGAGGCAGCTGGGAAAAGGGAGGGGCAAACCCGAAAAGCTAGCCCAGACCAAATGCATTAGGAAACTAGTACGAGAAAGTCAGTGCCATTCTGTTACGCGATGGAAGCGATCCAACTAATGCCGTATCAAGTATTATACGAGATCTTTTGTTTTTGGAAATTTTACGGTACGTTTTGTTTTGCAAATGAAGTTAAATGCAATGTTGATTTTAATTGTCATGTTTACGAATATTTATGAAAAATACTAATATACTCGTGAATATTAAATTCGAGTAGCCTAGGTTTACACCTGAAAAAGATGGTGTCTACCAAAAAATACCTCATAAAAATTCCCAAATATTGTTTTTTAAAGAAATTCTTAAACCAATGCATTATTTGTTGGATTACAAAAAAGAAGTATGTAAACCATTATTTCCATTTATACGTCGTTTTGTCGTTCTAATGTCACTGAACGATGCTTAAAAATGCTAACAAATATGCAACAATATCTCATATTTGATAGTATGCCTTTATGTGAAATATGTATAACCATTCATTTCAAAGGGAGAAAAAAACCAGCGGTGTGTTTCAGCAAACAAAATGTATAGAATTAGCGGTGGAGTTTTGAATGAAAGTGTGAAGTTTAATATGTAAGAATGTTTTACAAAATGCAATTATCTCCTTGAGTTTCCTTTACGAAAATAGCTAGGGTTTAATACCGGTACTCAACAAAAAGCATTTTTAGCAATGGTTGAATCGTATGTGCTGATTTGCAAAGGTTTTACGACTTTGCCTTTGTTATTTAAGAGTTATAGAATATTTCTTATTAAATAAAATACATTTCATTTGTAGTTGCTTTCATTTGTAGTTACTTTCAAGAAAAGAGACAATTAACAATATACTGTAATAAATTGACTAAATATTGCAAATTGAGACTTCGTGCGCCTTCACAACCTTCACGGAAAATGCCTGCCAGAACTGGTTATCAAGATTTCCAGAAAACGTCTTGCGAGAATGTATCAAGGAGCAAAAACTTGTTATAGTTTCATTAAAATTTCCTATCAATAAAAAGGCGGTATCAGCAAAACACTTGCGGTCAACGGCTACAGCTGCACTTCCGTAAAATGTGATTAGGGTATTTCGTTGCATTGACTGAAGCCTTAATGATTTTTATCACATCGTAATATTTCTTCACTTTTTCGGTTTTGAAAGCCCAAGTTTGAAACGCAATTCAGTCAATTAGGTTCAGATTTAAATATGTGAATCTAAAAATTTGTTCATTTACTCCTAACAATACTATGCCATTAGATTTTATGAGTAACGATATAGATATGCAATGTAATAACATAGACATGCAATAAGATTGGGAGTAACTCACGTTTGCCCGTAATTGACATACTATCACGGATACTATCAAAATTTTAGGCATCTTTGACAACTGACATTTGTAGTAACTATCAACATTTTGAACATTGTTAAAATAAAATTAAAAACACTTACTAATTATTGAATATAATAATTTACACTATGTACAGTTAAATGGCGAATAAATTCAGTTACTAAATTTAGAAAAAAATCTCTAACACGTGGTGTAGCCAGAATCTGTTTTATGGATCCTTGACACCAAGAAATCGAATGATGGCAAAACGTCTGTCTATCCGTCTGTCTGTCTGTCCGTCCGTCTGTGAACAATTCTAGTGGATAAACCATTCAGCGTATTTTCTCCAAAATTGATATCTCCCAATCGATCTTGCTGATGTCATAGCCTGTTGAACTTGAAACCGATATTTTAGTTTTGGAGGCACTTTTCGGGCCCTTGGGACATTACCCAAATTTTAAAAAATGGTTCCATCGTTTCTTACTAAAGTTTTTTGTTGGATAGGGTGAAGGACGTTTAAGTGAATGGGGAAAGTCTCAAGTTCAAAACCTTGACTTTTGAAAATCACAGAAGTTCAAATATTTTTCGGAGCCTTCCTACAACTAAAATATTAAGGCGAAATTTTTTTCCCTTTAATGAAATCTGTTCCTTAAAGATACATTTTGAAATAAGGTTATCCACAATTTTGTAAAAATTTGAGTACTTTTCGCATAGTTTTCCTTGAAAATAGGGCGAGAAAATAGCACCACTAGTTTCAATTTTAACAGTAAGTATGCTAGAACATTTGTTTTTGTACATGGTATTCGTATTTAACAGAATAATATATAACATGCTTAAATTTAATTTTAGGGGATCTCGAAAATCGAACGCAGTGTATGAAATGCAAGTGTTGTTGTGGCAGAGCGAGGAGCAGGAGGCGGCGGCGGCGGAGGCGGAGGAGGTGGCGGCGGCGGCGGAGCTGGAGGAGGAGCGCGCGGGGCGGGAGACGCCGGCGCTGGACGAGGAGCAGTGGCAGGACGAGGACGACGACGCCGAGGTCTACGAAGAGCAGCAGGTGCGCCACCCCCTCCCCCTCTTGATGCGATAGAGCCAACTAAACACATCCATGTTAAGAAACATTGGCTTCAATAAAAAAATGTTAAAACATTGACGTTTCTATACAAGTATCGATACTTTTAACATTGATTTATTGAAGTCGGGGTTATAAATTCGTCGATTTATACATAAACACCGATATCGATGTCGAATCCCTTCTTGATGCGCCTTGACGTAAGAAAGATATTTTTTGTGGGCGTGCAGGAGACGCCGCGTCCGGGGTCTAATTGTCAACGTTTCGATTGGCAGGATTTTGCCCTAAAGTTCCAGTTTTACAAAGGAAATATTTGGCGATGGGGCGCGAATTATCCAGGACTGCTAAGACACTATTGACTTTGGCGGTCCAACGCCACATCTTGAAGATTAAGCCTTGACTGAATTAGCTAAGGACTATCTATGAATATGTGTCCATTTTGTTATTATCCTAATGAAATATATATGTATATGTGTATATATATATATATATATATATATATATATATATATATATATAACAATACTTGTCATGCCTCCACAAACGTATGTATTTATAGTAATGCACCTATTTCTTTTTAGTTATACCAGCTAGTATTTTGCGCCCAGACATAACTCTGCTTGGAATAGATAAAACATTTATCATCCGTTAGTACATTTTTCACATTCTCGTGGGCGTACTCTCTTCCTGAATAGCCTACGCCTCCATTCGCTACAAGTTGGAAAACATCTCCATTCAAAGTAAGGCCTAGATTGTTTTAACGAAACTTGATAGTTTCACACGAAACAAGGATAAAAGTATTCTGAATGAAATGGTGCGTAAAAGAAATTTTTGAAAACATTGCAGATGCGGTCTTTTCGAAATAACCAATTCAGTTGGACACCAAGACGACTATGCCCATTAGATCTATATACAAACCGATAACTCATCGAACATTTGGGACGTTGATCTAAAACTGAGTTCGGAAAATTTTAAGATATCTGTCCAATCTTTCCTCATACTGCATTCCATGCACGTTATATTTAAATTTATAATAAATGCAGTGAACTAAAAAACAACCTAGTATAAAGGTTGTAATGGGAAGAATGAAATATCATGATTGAAACTATTTTAGTTTTATTACAATTTTAGTTTAGGGGAAAACTTTAACTTTATTTCAGTAAATTTAACTTTTTTCTTATATTCTAAGTCTTACACATTTCAATGTTAAAATAGAAAGCTTTGAAATAAAATCTTCGTAGAGGCTAGATGCTGAAGTACCAAAACGTATCTCACGGAACATTTCCGCACATGAGCCGATATGTAGAAAACTTTACTGAACTTTTTCACTCAACGCACTTGTTCCACAAGCTAAGAAATGTATGCTTATCACTCCGTAGGAAGGATATCAACAACGCGGCAACTCTGAGCCACTGACGCAGCAGTTTGAAGATTCGCAGGTGGTACAGGACAGCGACGAAGGTACGCTGAGCCGCCTAACGTCGGAAGCGCAGGCCGAGCAGCAGTTCGAGCAGCAGGCTGGCCAACTGCAGGAGAGCGACCAACAGCTCCAGCAGCAGAGCGACCAACTGGTCCAACAGCAGAATGACCAGCAAACCCAACAGAATGAGGGGCTGCCCGATCGCCTGATCAGCTCAACACAGAACGACTCGTCGGGCTACAACCCATCCAGGGAAAGGGACAGGGACGACTTTGGAAGTGAGTGAAACAACTTTCACATTAAAGAAGGTGGGGCAGCATTGTGAAAGCTCTCAATTTTGTATTTTCCTAATACAGAAGGGGAAAAGGTTTTTATAAATCCAGACATGTCTTACGATGCGATTTTTTCAACTCTGCCCCTCAAACCCCTAAGGCCACGATGGAATATCACACGTCATTTCGCGTGTTTCTCCGTCATGCCGCCAGAAGTCGCATGATTGCAAGCACTGCTTGATACGGTCGCGATCATGCGATATCTGGCGGCACGACCGAGAACGTCGCGAAATACAGTGACATTCCATCGTGAAGACGAACCTTGAGGGACAAAGTTAGAAAAATCGCAGTATAGCTTGTGAGTACATCTCTTGGTGCTTTGTTCTATATCGTTTGATTCTTGATATTTTCTTTTTGGTTAGAGGAATTCTAAGAACTTTGTTTTGGTTATGAAATATGAGGATTATAGTCATGTTATCTCATCAAATCCCTCTTATCACCTGCCTGCCACATTGTTGTAATGGAATTTTCATATTCAAGAAACTGTTTGAATAATGATTTTAATGATTTGAATAATTTGAATTTGTTTGAATCATTTTTCTTCCTACTACATTAGCGATAAAAGAATGTCGGCGTAAACCAAGTGGATTCATTTTCAGACCCAGGTGACTAATGATTTGAACAATTTGAACTAATTGTTCATATTTTTCATTAGAAAGATTCGACTCTCAGCCGGAGTAATAAAAGATTTCAGCAACTTTTAATATTTCATAATTGCTCATATTTCTCTTCAGAAATATTGGAGTATTGAGATTCGAGATTCTAACATTGCAACAGCGATTCCATGAAATTGCATTTTCCGCCACTTACGGAAAAATAATACCAAATACAGTATATTGTGGTTATGTGTTACTGTTCAACTTAATCCCTGAAAAATTTACCCACAGAAATCCATTATTTATTTGGAAAACTCGCATTAACGTGCCAACTTCACTATCATAAATAATTGTTATTAGAATTTTATAAGTAAGAGGAATTTTGAAGAAGAAGAGAAGAAGAAGAAGAGCAGAAAATTAATTAATGATTATGATAAACTGTTGATGAAAGTATTGCCTATAAATATATTCTGAATAACTACAAATATTAGCATAACCCTAATGTTATTCTTAGATAAGTAAGCGTAATTCAATGATCATTAGAACCGTGGCAACATCAAATATTAAAATGAATGTTATCTTAATTTATTGACATTATTTATTATTTGGACATTTACTAATGATTAACGATCTTGACGAATTCTTTCGCAGTTTTAACAATAGCTGAAAAATTACGGATTCAAAGGAGCTCATGATCTTGTTTTTCTGACACATGGAATGATCGTCTTATGAGAAAAGTGTACTTCTGATTAGTTATTATTATAAGTTACGATTGTCTATTGTAAATTGGTAGAATCGTAGGTTTTTTATAATTAACAATTATGAATTAAATGATTTATTTTATTTTTTGTGAATAAGTCAGGGCAAGGTTAGCCCCACCACAGACAACTACCAGTATAATAATAAATATTAGCATAAAATTTTGGAATTCGTAATGGACTTACAATGAACTTTTGTGATAATAATACTAGTACATCGTCGAGACATTAAAATTACTATAAATCAATTCATTTTATAAAAATTACTCAAATAACATGAACTAATCTTGCCCCGAAACTTGCCTAAAAATAAAATATATAATTTTAATTATAATTGATTGTCAATAATAAAAGGAACCCTACATTTCTACTACACTACTGATCATAAGATCATAAAATTGTAAGCACAGAGTGACGATAGTTTTAGTTTTTTGTTTTAGATCTTCAAAACAAAATTATATCGTAATTATCTGTTATGAACATTTGTGAA
The DNA here is from genome assembly GCA_031308135.1 of Acheta domesticus. Taxonomy (NCBI): domain Eukaryota; kingdom Metazoa; phylum Arthropoda; class Insecta; order Orthoptera; family Gryllidae; genus Acheta; species Acheta domesticus. The sequence continues at coordinate 80,119,954 of JAHLJT010009419.1, read as the reverse complement.
TTTGTGCGCGCGCAGTCCTGGGCAGCGACGGCAACGTCCAGCAGACGCCGCCGCAGCCGGGCGGCCAGCAGTTCCCCGCGTCGCACCCCCCGCAGCGGCCGGGCCCTGGCCAAACCACCCCACCCGCCGGCTACTCCCCGCTGGGCTTCTTCGGCTACTTTAAGGTAGGCTCTCTTCAAAATCCACTTTTCTTCAAAATGAGCGCAAAGAGATGGCAAACGAAGTTTAATCGTGCAATAAGTCGTACCTTTTGTTTCTTATTTGTCGGACAATTTATTACAAATGCTACCTGTATCTTTGTTGCACGAATTCCTTTAAGTAATTAAAATGCCTGCGCACTAAATTTATAAGCAATATTCCTCTGATATTCATTTCAGATTTTTCTCCAATCCATCAAAGCCTTGAAAAAACTATATAGTTATATAAAAAACTATATAACTATATAGGCGATGGAAAAATCCTTGTTCTTCTTCTTCTTGCGAGTATTGCACAGTTCTTGTGGCCGTCTCTCGCTTCCCAATCTCCATACCCCTCTATGATTTCAGTCATTCTCTTCTAGACTCTTTCTTTTTCATGTCCCTAAAAACCTGATACTGCCTTTGCTCCCTCAGATTACCTCGTTTTCTCCTGTCTAATGGAAACCACTCACAAACCTTTGTGGGCTATTTCCCAAATCAAGCCTTTTTGGGTGACCAAACCATTTCTGCCTTCGTGTTTCCATTTCATGGATAATTGATTTTTGAACCTGCTTTTGTTTAATAATTTCTTAATTTCTAATGGGTTCCATTTTAGATACTCCACAACTCTTTGTCAGAAAATACATATGTAGACTTATTAATTTTTCTCTTTCTCTTTTCTTTGATTTCGATGTTTTGGGAATAAATCTTAAGGGAGCAAAACTTTCAGTTAAGAAACGAATCATTTCTGATCTAAACACTTCTTCATTAGTAAAGGAAACGTCATGTATTCTCTCCATTCATACTTCGTCCCGTCACTTGTCTTAAAATAGAAATATTCTTAAATTATATTGATCCTTAGAATTGATTGAGATATTTTCAACAATAAATTTAGTTCAATTAAACATCCTTAAACTTTCATGTCGAGGAGTCATATGATCATACACAACCGTCATATTTTCTTGTCGAGTTGTGTGTAGAGGAGCAGAAGCTGCCGGTTAAGATTACTAACGCAGTAGAAAAGAGGCGACCTCGTTCGGAGGGGTCGGAGTTCGCGACCCGGTTAGGCATGGTCGGTTACCTTTATGTTGTGGATGGTTGTCTTTCCCGCCCATCATCTATCAGTTTTCAAGCTGCAGCCATTCTAGCCTGGCTGGCGTACGAGCTTGCGTTGGAGGCGGGTACAAACTACATCCATTAGGCGTAAATTCTTGATCCCCCGAGTCTATCTCTAGCATGGGGTACATTTCCAATATCTCACATAACACCTACAGCATACCTTAAGCCTACCCTAAACCCCTTATCCTCACTTGTTATTACGTATGTGATGCGCATACGTGAGTGAATGAAGAATTGGCGTCCTATTCCCAAAATAATGTCGAAAACATCGAGGCGGGTCCGCGATCTATCTGAGCATACTTGTTAGGCACAGGTGCTGGGCCTCAGGGCTATCTCGGTGTGTTGTTCTTGGAGCAGACTAGAGCTTACTGGAGAAGATTCCAACCGGAGCGGTAGTGACCATACAGAACCCTGATAGGCCCCTCAGGCGGTGACAGATGGCAACCAGCAGGTACTTCCGACCGAGATCGCCACCAATGAATCTTCGCCACCAATTAAGTCTTTATTTATTTATATGAGATCGGGCAAAACCAGAAGGTAGCCCCGGCCTAAGAGAATCATCTGTAGCTGTACCGCTCGGAAAAAAACCATCATGGCGGAGGTGGCTTTGGTGAAGCCTCAGAGGCTTCCCCCACCCTGCGGCAGCTGAGATTTCCCCCCTCGGCGATAAGGAAGCGCGGAAGCGACAAGGAGAGGCGACTGCGAGACGCAGCGATCGCACTGGCCGTCAGTGATCACTATTCTTATCGTCAGAAGAAGAAACTCGCACTGCCAGGAGTGTCCAAAGAACTGACTAATTAATCAATGTATCGGTCCATGACATTATCCTATTACTGAAACCCTTTTTCAAGACATGTCTTATTTTCTGTTGATAGTTTGGACAACCCCCTCTGTAGAAACAAGTAAGTTTCTTTCGTCTGATCCTTCTCACTCATCAGTTTGTTATCGCCAAACCCGCAGTGTTGAATTACCGCGCGACCCACGAGGGAAAGACAGAGAGGAAGCTATGTTGAGACAAAGAGGGCAGGCTGGCAGGGTAATATTTGTAGCTTTGGAGGGGGAGGCCACGTTCAAGCATGCCCAGTGGAAGGTTTCTTTGACTCTGGGAGAGCTCTATACTGCGATTTTCGTAACAGCGTCCTTGACAGAAATCAGCTGTTTCGCTGCCGTCCAATCGGCAGCTTTATTTCGCGACAGTGACGTCACTATGGTGACGTTCAAGCTCCCTATTGGATGAAACCGTGAACAGCTGATTTCTGTCAGGGACGCTGTTACGAAAATCGCAATATAGTTGGATGCACAAAACGTCACGTGGTGCGTGGTGTGTTCCAGGCGTACCTGAAGCCGGTCACGTGGGCCGAGGCGCTGATGACGTGCTACGGCGACGGCGCGCAGCTCGTCGTGCCCTCTGGCGACAGCGAAGCGCGCACTGTCGGCGAGTTCTATGGCAAGGTGAAGAACCAGGTGAAGAATTCCAAGGACAAGGACCTCTTCTTCATCGGCGCCAGCGATATACACAACGAGACCAAATTCGCTACCATCTTAGGTGAGCATCTTATGTGGAACGTGTTTTTAACACACTATGCGCGAAACGCGGTTTCTCTTGCTTGTTTTCCGTGTGCGAAACAATTCATTTTTACTTTCCCGTATACGTACGTATATACGGAGTAATATTCTTAGAATAGGGAAAGTTATGTAATGCTGTGCGAAAAAACAGCGAATTTTTGGCAGAAAAAAATTCGTTGCCAGGTCCTGATAACGAAAAAGTGGATAAATACAATTGCTAAATTAGAAAAAAATCCTCTAACACGTAGTGTAGTCAGAAACCCTGTTTTGTAAGTCCTCGATACCGAAAATCCCATTGAAAGCAAAACGTTCGTCTGTCCGTCTGTGAACACTACTAGCGCCTAAACCATACAGAAGATGTTTTTTTCACAGTGTGCGAAACATCTGCAACGGTTTGCAATTGTCTTTTGTCTTGACGTCTTTGTTTATTATTTACAAACAATAGTGTTACGGCACTGACTGGAATCCATTCACATACCACAAGTAAGGTAAAATATGGCTACAGAAAGTGATTCGGAGATAGATTCTTAACGCACTGCTTTTCGTTCACGGGGCGTTAACAAACACTACACGCAACTCGGACGCGAAGGGATTCCCGCACTCGTCTCTTTGTTGTCCTCGTTACGCTCGGCGACAAACTCGACTCGTGAGTGGATCGCCTGTTTCGCGCCCTTGCTACGTAAATTACTATCTCTTGATTTTTTAGGCCGAGTTCTCAGTTTCTTACTTTCACTTTAAGATGAAGATTAAGATTAAGTATAGTGAACGCCCACCATCGTGTCAGAGATATCGTAAGCAAACCATTTATGATGATATTGTCATAAAAATATGCTTGTACTTTTATTTTTTGGCCTAATAATATTTGAGCAATTATTAACACTGTACAGAAAATGCAATTATTCTGGCATTTTTTCTGCTAATGAAATGCATTGTACGATATGATACGTAGTTTATAAATACATGATTTGTGTTAAGCTGAACTACGTCGTATACACCTACAGGTCAATTCCTGCTTCTCAAAGATAAAAGATGAGACAATTCATGGGCAAATTAAATAATTGTTTCCCCGCAAAAAAAAGCTCAAATATAAAAGGCTTTTCAATTTTGACCAATTAAAGGACAACGTAACGTCTCTGCCAGTGAGATCACACGGAACGACTTCGGAGTCTGATATGGAGAGACACTTCATTGACTTTACCGTCAAAATAGGAAGCAAATGTCACAAACTATTGGTTCTTAGGTCCATTTCGAAAGAACTACAGTTAAGAATCATTAACAATGCACATATTTCTTAATGCGCCTTGTCACAAATGTAAATGCTGACATGCAAATCGTATAGTTTGGTTTTAAAAGCTTGTTGGTAGCTATAACACTATTTCATGAAGTTCTCTTTTTTTTAGGAACAACGTTAGGAAAAAATCAGTGGGTCAGATGGCAGAATGGTGAGCCCAATAATCACAAGAATGTCGAACACTGTGTGTTGAGCAACGACAAAGGATTCTATTGGGATGGCAACTGCCAAAACAAATACGCCTTCGTATGCCACTTTAAAGATAGATGCTTACCAGGTTCTCCCAGGTCCGACGAATATCGGGATCAAACTCAGACCCAGTCAAGATATTAAAAGTTACAAAATTGTATTAACTGGAAATAAAAAATAAATGAAATAAATGCGAACATTCTAATAATAGTTGATAAATCCAGATATTGAATACAACAGTATAACAGTTTTATCATTATTGACGCTCAAAAATAGGATGTTCGCATTTGTCAGATTCATTGTTCAATACACTACATCATTCCATTTTTTTTGTACTTTATGTTATGAAAAACTGTAAGATACATGATAAATAAATTTATGTTATACATTCACGTTATATTGCATTGTTTATTCATGACCTACATGAAAATCGAAGTATGAACTGAATATATCACCAACATGAAAATTATAAAACGAAGAATCTCTCTTGTTTTCACAGAATTGATCTATTTATTAAAAGTAATATTTAAAATATTTACTTGCTTTCATCGACATAGAAAACTTTAGGGAATTTTTGTCACCTCGAACGGTAAGCACTATCGATCTTATGCTCATGCGCAGTTCAACTTTCGCATCATTTTAGTGCATCTGCGAATGCGCAGAAGATCGATAGTGCTTGACGTTCGAGGGTGCAAAAACTCTTGCTTTTGGTGATGTATCGAAGTATCGATGTATTGATAAGTTTACCATCACTATACTGCGATTTTTCTAAGAGCGACCCTCGAGGCCACTCAAATCCCATCTTCGCGATGTAATATGTCACGGCATTTCGCGTCTTTTCTCGGTCTTGCCGGTAGAAGTCGCATGATCGCAAGCACTGCTTCATACGGTCGCGATCGTGCTAAATCTAGCGGAACGACTGGGAAAGACGCGAAATGCCGTGACATATTCCATCGCGAAGATGGGATTTCAGTGGCCTTGAGGGTCGCTCTTAGAAAAATTGCAGTACAGTTGCGTCGCGTAGTGCGACCTTCGGGGCGCGGGCTCCGGCGCCGCGGCGCGGAGCGGAGCGGTGCGGCCGTCGCGCTGACTCGGGAGACGCCGCCGCTGCTCCACTTGTTGAGTTCCGCCCCGAGTCGCGCTGCGCCGCGCCGCGCCGCGCTGCCAGCAACCGGTGGCTCCCGCAGGCGACAACTTCCCGCTCTCCCCCTCCCCCCGTGGGAGCCCGCGTGAACGGAAGCGCACCTCTGCGAGGGACAGCCCCGCAAGGGACCATCGAACGCCGGCGGCGCACAGCAGAAACTGTACTGCCTTGGGATGGCCGGACCCTCTCTTCCAATTGACAAGGAAATAATAAAATTAGAAATGTTCGCTATGATTTTCAGGTTCTCAGCATTTAATCGAACGGCGGCAGCGCACAGCGAAGATTGGATGGCCGGACCCTCTCTTCCAATTGACAAGGAAATAATAAAATTAGAAATGTTCGCTATGTTTTTCAGGTTCTCAGCATTTAATTATTGTTTTTTCAGTTTTCGGGTCGTGCATCTTTAACAACAACTCAAAGCTTATTTGTCATGGTGGGATCATAGCTCTTCAGAAATGAGGAGTGTAAAGAATGGATTATCTAAAATGTTCCCGTCAAATATCTCCTAATCCGTTACAGATATTCAGATGCGGTTTTCACTACAATAAATTAAAATCGTGGATAATTAAAAGATATTATTATTTTTCTGATTTTTTTATGACTGCATGAAAATAATGTCACCATTCAATGGATACGCGCAAATTATTTCATTCATAAAAGAAGTAGCATTTAGTATAATGTCATCTGTAGTACTTTCATTACAATCTACTCTCCAACCAGAGAACAATACACTCTACATTTTGGACGAATGTTTCTACTATTTTGAGACATTTGGATCATCTGTTCATACAACAAAGTTCTTTTATGTAACATTTTTGATCCTGTGATCGAGATATGAAAAGTGAATGGCTACCTTTCATTTAAAAGGCCATTCTAAGCCCAAAGTAGAATAGTCCCTAAAATTTGTTTCATTTAGTTTAGATTAGTTAGCGATATCCGAGGGGCTTTTAATACAGGAGTCAAGTCAGCTAATGCTGAACTCTGATCTGATAAATCCGCCTCTGAGCATTAGCAAACAAAAGAACTCCAATTTCATGATAGTGAAGTGTACTGCCAGCTTCAAACAAGGCGAAAAGTAATATGCACAAAACTCAACATTTCTAAGCGGATAAAATACCTTGATTGTAGCTGCTAAAGCGAAAGTACACTGATTAAATGTCGTGTGGTAAATAAACGACACCAGTTAATTAGAAAGAAATCTATGCGTGGCATGTTGAGTAATTTACTACAGAAGAAGATTATATTCACCGACGTCGTCATTAATCATTCTATCCATTAATCATTATTTGCGTAGTCGGTAATATTTTCCGACCAATATAAAATGGGTCAATTAATCCTGCTCAGATTCTATATTTTCAAATAAAATCAGTCTAGAAACAAAGGTCTCTGAACTTGTGACGTATTTACGTTTTATCTTAAAAACATTTTGCAAGATAAACAAAATAAGTTTGAACTGTGAAATTGCAATAAGAAAAAGAAACGTAGCCATTTGTTTACTCTCAAAATTTTACTCTTAGGTAATACACAAGATATTCTTCAGTTAATATCACGCGACAAAATACTAGTATAGATTCAACCACACACGCACTTCCGTTCTTCCTGAAGATTTCACAGCTTCCAGAAAACAGTCTACATACATTGAGTTTTGTTTCTTAAGAAATCTGTTTTGTGAACACAAATCAAGACTACATTTCTTTCACGCTACAAATAAAATTATGAGATTCATTTAGAAAATAATAGTTGCCGTGACTTCTGCATCAACTCTCGTATGAGTCATAAGATTGTAATTCAAATATTTGTGAACATCAACTCGGGAGCGAATTTCAGACACCAACATTCAATCAAGGAAATTAATTCAAATGGCACGTTTTTACTACCTTAATTTTTTCTCAGTTCAGGAAGAAATGAAACAAAATAAAAAAAATCACCCACTTAGAATCGAACTGAACTTCATAATTTCAATGTTCCTTAATTTATCAATAACTTAACACCAATAGTAAAGAGCAGTCCCCTAACTTTCGAATATTATTTCCTAGTTTTTCAAATGTCTAAACAGAATGTTTTAACGGATATTATTTTCAGCCCGTGACAAATAATTGTTTACATAGGAAGGCATCATTCATATATTTCGAAAGTGTCAATGCGTGTTTGGTAAGTATGAATTTTTGCTTGTTAGTCCACACAATACAGTGCCTCAATTGTCAGTGCCTCAGTGCCAGTGAGTCAATTTTACTAATTTCTAGGGCACGTAGAAGGAGTCGAAGATTATCCGTTTTCCGAGTGAAGATACGGTGGAGATTTTGTGTTAGGAAATTACACATGTGGTATTTGACCCTGATGGAGGATTGCTAGAAGTTATAACATTTATTCTTAGACACCTCTATATTCACTCTTTTTGATTAAATATACGTTTGATAGGGAACACGTACACACCAATTGCATATTTTAAAATCAAAACGTTCAACGGGCTACAAAAATTAATGAATGAAGCACCTTTCTTATAAAGAACGTTTCAGTGTAGTTACTTCTGCAAACTTTAAGTATTTAAACGGAGAAATTGGTCTTGCACATGGAGACAGGAAATTTTCTTTGGCGTATTACGTACTTCTAATGACTATTTTTGATGATTTAATTAGTGTGCAGCACAATATTTCTACTTCAAAGTAACCAAATGCTTTTCATCGTAAATCCCGCAAGGAGGCGATGTCACGCGACGAGTGATCATTGTGCTTTGTCGGTGACCAGGAGGGCAGAGGCAGTTAACTCTCGCTCTTTGGCCACGTCCACCATTGCTCCGATTGCAATAAAACCCGCACCAACAGCTCCCTCTCCGCAGAAAAAAAAGCGACGGGCATCAGACATCGATCTTCGGCTGTCAGAGTACAGTTCGGCCCGCAGGCACTCGCCGCGTTGGTCCGTCCCGTCCCGTCCCGCCCCGCCCCGCCCCGCCCCGCCCCGCCCCGCCCCCGCTGCCCTCTACAAGCAAATTACTGCGTCATTATGCATTGTATTTACATAGGCCTGTTTTGCCATCTGTGTTTGCCCATGGCCCGATGCTGCAACAGCGGGCCAGCCGCCAGTAACATAGCAACGGCACCACTCTCCTCTCCCCCACTCCCAGCTCCCCCACCGGCTGACCCTGGCCCCTCTCCGGCCCGGAAGCGGGGTGGAAAAAAGGAGAACGATGACATGGGAAAACAAAACGCACGAGCATCCGGGCGGTCAGATTATAATGCTAAACAAACAAGGTCGTCGCGAGTTATCGACTGCGAGCAAGCAATCGAGTTTATCAAACGGAGGCTCTACATTTGCGAATGGCGGCGGCGGGGAAGCGCGGACGGAAAGAGAGAGCGCGAGGGTAAGTGAGCGACGGCGCGCGGAGGAGGCCGTGACACGCGGTTGAGAACATAAAGAGGCAGACTCATCTCCATAAAGTCATTGCGGTTAGTAATTATTTCAAGGGCGAAAGCGTGTGATGTACGTTCTCATTTGCTCGAGTACGTGCTCTTTGCTTACAGAATAATAGGAGTATTTGGCCCGTACCAGCTGCCGTTTGCATAATGAGATTGGCAAAGAATACTGCATTGCAGCTATCCCAGTAAATGATCATTATTGACCAAGACAAAATCACAGCAATCACAGAATTAAAAATGGAAAACCTTGGTTTAATAAATAATTCTGTTAGTCAAGAAATGTAAAGAAACGAGCGCATTTTGTAATGCAATGAATTATAAAAGATTATTTACATTCATGTCATTATAATTAAAACAACTCATACGCCATTCCAATATTCACCGTTGATCTAGCAACACTACTCTATGTAAAGCGATTCAAAATGTATTTATATTTACTTTAAAGTAATATGCATAATTAATTTATATAACAATAAAATAGTGTAATTTTGAGTTTTATCGTAAACGTAAAATTATAGGTAAAAGGAAACTCACAATTACGATTTAAAAATGTTACGATTACAAAACATACTGAAATAAAACAATTCTTATTGTATTTTGATAACAAATGTCACACACACACACACACACACACACAAGCATACAAACACGCGCACACAAACATACACACACACATGTATTCATGTCAAGTTCTCTCCAGACACGATGAAATTTAGGACAATTTGTTTCTGACACCAGTTCTGGTAAGTTTGTTTTCCTCTGTCAGTTTCGGAATAGCATACAAGCTAGTTTTTGCTGTCTTCGATAAGTTGAAATAGTCGACAGTGCAAGGTGCGGGAAGGATTTTTTCAAACGTTTCATCAAGCATTCATACAGATGTTCAATATCATCGAAAAGATATGGCTAGGTATTTTGTATTTTTCGAAAGTACTCTTTAAGATTTATAATGAACATTTTTTAAACACCTTTCTCTGAAAAACGATAGAATGTTCTTCGAGACCAATGTTATCTAACATAATTAAGTTTCTAAGAACAAAATTCTCGCAACAATCCTACAGTGACGCGAAGCCTACTCCGCAAACAAAGAATCCCCATCGCGAATCCCAAAGAAGACTACGCACCCCTAAAGCGACCATGGCAGCCGAGCTGTACTCGGAAGTTCTCTTAGGCCTGCCCTTAAATTTCCCAGCCGAGCGCTTTGTCGCGGGGCGAGAAGCGAGTGACACAAATGAACCTCCGGCGCAGTAAAAATAGCGCGCGGCGCGGCGCGAGGCGTGAGGCGCGTCTGCGGGCCAGGAGGAGGGATGGGGGGTGGAGAGGGAGGAGGGAGGGGGTGGGGGTAGGGGCGAGGGGTGGGACGGGGTTGGGCTGCCGGGCAAGGCGGTGTAGCGCGGAGTGGCGGAGTGGGGCGAGGCGTGGTACGAGGCGACGCGCGGCTAGCCCTCAAGCCACACAGTGGGTCGGAACAGGATGAGAAACGAGCACACTGTACCCTTTCTTCTTTATCGCGTAATTATCCTACAGTTCATTCTTCTTCTTCTTCTTCTTCTTCTCCTCTTCCACAATATTCCTGCACAAGTTTAATTCATCGAGAGGCCCGTTGAGTTGCCAGCAATATTATGACCATGCTGCGATATTTGTAACTTTGCCCCTGACACGAATCAGCTGTATAGCTGCCATCCAATCGGGAGCTTAAATGTCGCTACAGTGATTATTATTATTATTATTATTATTATTATTATTATTATTATTATTATTGTTATTGTTATTATTATTATTATAAGGAAGAGAAAAAATTGTCTTAGCGCGCTGTTCACACCGCTGTACTCGTTTGTCAGCATCCTGCTTCAGCATTTACCTGGTATTGACCGGAACACTAATCGTCAGGACAGCCGGCCGGAAGAATTTGACTCCAGACAGTGGTTGAATTCGACGTAGCTGTGTCAAAATGCCGCCATCGTCGGGATTTGAAGGAATCGTCGGGAATTGCAGCTGAAGGATTGTAATGAAAAGGACCTTGCGGTACAATTCGCTAGTTTTCGCGGCATGCAGCTCCGTTTTGCAGTTGCAAAGTGAGCGTATGATAGTGAGAGATACATTAGCAAAGAAGATAGATATAGAATCACGTCACCGTAATGCAACAGATTGTTAATTCTTAACAGAACTCGAAAAAGTTCTGAGAATTGAATAATCGTAAACTTTGATCGATGCGCTGATGGATTCCGACAACGCAGTGTGGCCACATGACTTTAACAAAAATCCGAGGAACTAAATTAGATTTCTCCCTGGGAAGTTCTAAAATCGCTTCGCAGTTCCCTACAGGATCGCATTTCCCAGTTGAAGAAACTGAGTTTGAGATAATAAAGTCAGTTTTGAAATTAAAAAAAACAAATTTAGTATTAAAAAAATTAGTTTGTTATACTATTCATTATAATGACGAATAAGCGTATTTGATTTCAATCCGTAATTTTTGACATTTTATCCCTAATGTTTTATAATTGATATCATTAAACTATGATAAATAGCCTGTCAGGATAGCCAATGTCGCGAAGACTAAAGAGCCATAGCTGCCTCATGGTGGAAAGGTCACGCGTTCGAATTCCACCCTGGGCATGGATGATTGTTTGGGTCTGTAAACCGATAGCGTTACGTAAATTACGTATATATTATACTAGGAAAACCCGGCAGACGTTGTTCTGCCCTTCATCTCCCTCTTTCTCCTCCCATCTCCCTTTCTCACTGTCTCTCCCTCCCTCAACCTGTCCCTGTCTGCCTGTCTCTATCTCTGCCGCTCTCTGTCCCTCTTATTCACATTTACTTGCAGATTCTGCACGTTTCTGAGCAGATGAAGTAATATCGGGAAGCGCCGGACCAGCAAAAATGTAATAGTATGTTCGGGAAGAACTCATTCTGTAGATTACGGTGTGAGAAACTTTTCTTTGAGGCTTTCGACCTCGAAGTTTTAGATGTTAAGGCCCTAGAACACCTCGATTAGGAGTTATCTAATGATATACATTCAAAATGCTGCAGAATGTGTTCCAGGTTGCATTTGACGTGAATATTTAGTTTTGTTCTACAGCGCCATGTAGTGGAGTTACAACGTAATTAACAGCACATAAACCTGCTGCGTGAAAAAACACGTAGAAGTGCCAACTTCCATGGAGATCGATCCAACAGTGTCGGAATTTTGCTATATATATATATATATATATATATATATATATATATATATATATATATATCCCATCATTATAATTGCAGTGCTGCGCGTGTTTCTGCCCATTTCGTGGCCGGGAAGGTCGGCGCAATCGCGGCGGAAGGAACTTGGGGCGTAATCAGCGCGCCGCCTTAATTAGGCCGCGACATGCGTTCGCCGCGACGCGACGCGACGCCTCGGGCGGCGGAGGAACAAGAAGAGCGCCAGGCCGCGCGCGAGGGCTCTCGGCCGAAGTTCTCCGCACAGCGCTGTGCCAAGGGAGGGCAGAGAGAGGAAGGACATGCCGACAAATAGGGAAGAGGATGTGAAGGAGTTGACGAGAAAAAAGAAAGAGGAGGGAAGTAGGTGCTGGAAGAAAAGAGAAGAATGTGAAGGAGTTGAGAAGTTAAAATGGAAAGATAACTATTTTTTTATTTATTGGCTAGGAAAACCCGGCAGACGTTGTTGTGCCCTCCATCTCCCTCTTTCCCCTCCCATCACTCTCTCACTGTCTCTCCCTCCCTCCCTTAACTGTCCCTGTCTGTCTATCTCTGCCGCTCTCTACACTTCTCATTCACATTTAATTGCAGATTCTGCACGTTTCTGAGCAGGTGAGGTAATATCGGGAAGCGCCTGACCAGCAAAAATGTAATATAATGTTCAATAATGTTTTAACCTGTAGATTACGGTGTGAGAAACGTTTCTTTCAGGCTTCGGTTTCAAAATTTTAGTTTTATAGATAATAATCCTGCCGAATGTGTTGCGGGTTGCATTTGACGTAAATATTTAGTTTTGTTCTACAGCGCCATGTAGTGGAGTTACGACTGATTTAACAGGACATAAATCTACTGGGTAAAAAGCACGTAGAAGTGCCAACTTTCATGGAGATTTGTTTCACGGTGTCGGAGTTTAACTCTTATAGTGATTTCGGGCGTGTCAATTGCTAAGGTCATAAGACCCGTAAGTGTAATGCATGTGTTTTGTTCGAGAAAGTCCCGGCTGGGACAAGCTCTGAGATCCCGACCCGTCTCCCGGTATGTGTGGTTGTGTGTGCTTAAGTAAGAGGCGGAGGAGACAAGGAAGAGGAAGGAAATATGGCGCGAGGTTCGTGGACCGTTTTGTTAGTGTACTGCTCCGGCATTCGACCGGTGCTGGTCGTAGTAACCACAGAAAATTATCGATCAAACAAGCCGGCTGCTAGAATTATCCTCCACACGACGATTAAATATGACCTAGCTTTCTAGTTAGAGTCGAAAATTCTGCCAGCATCAGGCACTGTAGTGAGGGGAAAAGAAGCGTAAGAATATACTTACAAAAAGGAAAGAGAAGTTGATGGCAATAAGGAAAGATAGTCAAAGGGAATTATTGAGACTAAGGGAAGATTATTGGAAAAACATGCAGAGATTAAGGAAGATGGTGGCTACTCACGAAATGGCTAGCGCATAAGCCTGTCTTCCATGCTGGGGCCCAATTGTCATCCCCTATCAATCCATGAGGAATATGGGTTAGGACAAGTGGACTTCAGACGAGCATTGCCCTGCCTCTTATCCCAGCATGTTTACATCATAATTCTCCTCAGCACCTATATTGCTATCATTTACTTATTAAATCATCAATCATGGGTCTCAATGGCATCTACGTTATAATGCCTTACTTTTACGTAATGCTGTTTAGGACATAGGACACGCTCTTGCAAATTGTGCTATGCTCACATCATCAGGCATCCACATACATCTTGGTATTCTAGAAGTAAGACTACAAGCAAATCAAGTTGTGAATATAAGAAGCGGAGTCCATACATGTCAGCGGAGTCCGTACAAGTAAAGCCGGGTGTCCCATGTAGTAGATTTACTGCATGTAAAATACCCTCAAGCTTAAATGAAGCCTCTGAGCTAAATTCAAATCGCCTGTTTCGTCGCCCGAGATAATATCTTCTTTCACCGCTTGATGATGACAGGAGCGTAGCGAAATTTGCGTAGTCAGACGGAAGAGCGGTCCTGATAGGCCCGAGTCTCGCCATGTAAAATAAGGCATTAACTAACTCAACGTTAGGAATGGCTGTAACAGTGAGTGAGTGAATAGCAATTCCAGGTTCGTCAACCCTTGAGCCATTAGTACGTGAGTGAAGTGCATGTTTTGTTTTGTTTTTTTTCAGGAGGAGGCGGTGTTCACTTCCCGCTGAATCGAGAGAAGTGCCTCTTACCTACATGTTGGGGTATGGGGTTTCCCTCTCTATGTACGAGTAACTCCCCTAGCAGAGCACTGCCTCATTCAGGATTCTAAACTTCACAAGGGCCTGCAGATATGTGAAGTAGTGTAGGGTATGAGTGCAATTATTTGTGAAAGAGGAGAGGTGAGAATGAAGTGGAGAACGGAGATATCGCGTGTGGTGCATACACCGTTTTTAGGATATTATTCGGCATTAGCTATTAAGAGGAAAAATCATGGGAAACTACTGATCAGAGCAGGTGGCTACTAGAATTCCTCTCGTTTGTTTTGTGTTGCAATACTGTTTGCAATTGAAGCAGAATAATTATTCACTAATATAATTCGTTTACAATTGTCTAATATTGCACTTGTAGTGCTGTCCTTGCAAATGCACTGCAAAGCGAGGGTAGGGGAGAGGAACCACGCCCAAGTGCCTCCAGACTGTTGCTGCCACCAGAAGCATGTTGTACCCCGTGTATCAAGAACGTTATTAGTAGTATCAAGAAAATTATGAAAAGAACTCCTGCTTAGTCAAATTTTAAATACGACTATCTAGATATGTAGCTAGAAGTTGAAAATCCGCTACCGTCAGAACTCGAACCTTCTGAATACCTGGTCCAACGATGCTGCACAGACAACTGTGTTGCCACCGAGCTATCGCAGCCGGTTGATGGATCTATCGCAGCCGGTTGAAGAAAAGTGGGGTAGAAAGGAAGCACTAGGCCAGTGGTGTCAAGGTCTTCTACTGGTGGCAGTGGTACGCGTCGTGGAGCCGTAGCATGACACGAGCTTCTCTGCGCCACTAGCGTCGGGAGAGGAAACTATTAGTGACCCCGCCGTTTTACAATAGTGAATGGTGTTGTCTCTTATGGCGGAGTTATGAACTGCATAGAGAGGCGATGTCATCGTGGCACTCGCGCCACGGACTCCCGCTAGTGGCATCGACCTTGACAACAGTGCTACTAGGCAGTAGTGTGTGAGAAATGGGTGCAATTGCGAGCTAGCGTCAATGAGCGTGAGAGTGGCGGGCGTCGTTGTTCGTGAGCGAGAGCCTTGGGCGGAGGTTGACGGAAGGGGTCGGAGCGTTGCTGGCTCAGCGAGCGGCGTGGCGTGGCGTGGCGTGGCGTGCCTCGGCGTGGCTGGCATCTGAGCGACGATAACGAGTCTTGGCGAAGCGCTTCCTTCCGCCCGCGTGAGCGGTGTAACGAGCCACTAGAGACCTTGGAATGCGCGGGCGGGGCACCCATGAACGCACACAGCTTCTACATGCGTCGTTATGGTGGTGTTTAATTAGAATAATTATGTCACTCTTCATATTTTTAAAAAGAGATTCAAATGACGCACTGGGTATTTATTGGTTCCAGTCTCGCCAACGTTTTATATTATTAATTCCGTAAGTGGAGTGCAGGTTATATAGCGAAACGTGGCGATGTTCCTACCCGTCTACTTGCAGGTCACTCCGCCTTCAGTTATCACCCCCAGCCAGCTACCATCCAAGCCGAGACTAGCTCTAAGCTTCCGAATGGCCTTCCGTCACGAGTTGGACATGCATGAGTGTAGCGAGTGTGTGCGCGTGTGTTTCAGGGGAGAGGTGGGGGAAATGATACGGAAGGAAACATCGCACCCAAAGCTTGGCCCGTTTGTTACGATACTGCTCCGATATTCATCTGGTAGTGGTTAAAGAAACCACGGAAAACTAACGATTAGATCAGCCGTTCGCTAGAAATATCTTCCAGAGTGATTAAATTCGATCAAGTTATGTTGATAATGTTGAAAAGCCACCAACGTCGGGACTCGTAACTCTGAACTTTCCGGTCGACAATGCTGCTGGGGAAAGCGGCATGAATAAAATGGAGCCTGAATGAGATTTTTTTTTGCATTCGTGTATAAGATGTCCATAGAAAAGTATGTTAAAATGACTTTGCTATCATACCTTACTTCTTACTTTTTTTTGCAGACCTTTCACATATAGGAACATTTTTGAATGAATTACTTTCATGTTTGCCCAAAGATACCAAGAACTCTGCCACTAAAGTACGAAATACCATTTGGCAACTTGGGAACCATTTTAAAGCAAGTTTTCATAATTCTTGAATATGTGTATATAAAAGAAAGGTCTTTAAGAAATTTTCGTTTTAACTAAAATTAAAAATACGCTTTTTTAAAGTTCAACTTTGTATCAAACATATTTCCAAACATACATTCATTTAATGGGCTCACAAATACGGATTTAACTCCATTTATTTGGAAACGATTTTAACTGAATTTAAAGTCAATCAAAGCTACCTGATGAAAGCAAGGGCGTTTGCGTATACGCACGGGAAACCAATCTCGTTCTAAAACAACAAATACACCGAACTATTTCGGACAGAGTTCGCTGCGGCAGATGGACTGCGCTCAGCGCGCGTCGAGAGGGGTGACTCTCCCCCTCCTCGCCGCACTCTGACACTCGCGCGCCGGGACGTGGCGGCGGCATCTGCTCGCGTGTTTACGAGGCCCCAGACGTCTCCGGGGGCGCGAACGAAAGCAAACAGGAAGCGCTCCCTGGCTCAGCGGCGACGCGCGCCTCGGATACCGTTTCATTCGGGAGGAATCCGTGGGCGAAATCCGCTTTCCTCACTGGTGTCACCTGAACGGTACAAATGTTATCGTTATTACCCATGTCACCAGTGTTAACATTGTTGCCAACTTCGTTCGTTTCAGCAATGTTACATATCTGATTTTTCCGTACTCATACAGAATCTAAGAACAGTTACACGTTTTGAACATTTGAATATCGACCCTACGTTGTGTTTGTCTACTGTACACACTTGAAAGATGAATATCCCTTACTTACCACTATTGAAAGATAAATATTTCCTCTGAGAATTACGAACAATTGTCTAACTAGAGGATATGGAGTCATACTCGAAGTAACTACAAGCCCATTTCATCAACTCTAAGAATCTGGTAGTGAATATCGCCAACCCTCTATTGCATACCCTACTTTAATACCCTCGCGATCTGTTTTTGTAAACAATTCTTTCTGTAAAATTGTTGGTGTTTTGCCAATGTTTAATTATTGATTGATAACGTTTAAAGTTTCAGCATCTAAAATGGCAATGAATCAGGTTTTAGTAAATACTTGATAGAAAGCGAAGATTTAGTTTTATAGGATCAGGAGGTTACATGATATTTTGACAAAAGTGTAAATTATAAACTTATGAAATTTTTTGGAAGATTAAATCTGCACTGCTTACATTTATGGTAAAATATATTGTAATTTAATCACAGAGATAAAAAAATGTTGCTTTCAGATTGTGAACTAAAATGAGGATCATAGGCGATTAATAAATAGTGAACTTCGAAAAGCACTGGTACATCACACAAGAAACACTTGAATACTGACTGGTACAAGAAAAAGAAAAGTAATTACGATAAATTAGAATTGAGACTAAAGTTTCATAATCAAAATAATACGTAAAGCAAACTACTTCTATAGTTCAGACAATTAACATCAGTGGTGTCAAGGTCTCCTACTGGTGGCAGTGGCACGCCTTGCGGCGCCGTGCAATTCCACGAGCTTCTCTGCGCCACTAGCGTCGGGAGAGGAAACTATTAGTAACCCTACCATTTTGCAATAGCGATGGCGTTGTCTCTTGCGGCGGGGTTATGAACTTCGTAGAGAGGCGATTTTGTCGTGGCACTCGTGCCACGGACTCCCGCTCGTGGTTTCGACCTTGACAACACTGATTTAGATAAAATGAAGTGCCAATTTTAAAGATTATTTTTCGACGGAGAAGTACAGAAACTAAAAATGACCTGAGAGTTAAGTGCAATTGTATTTGAGAGCGGTAAATTTATTCAGCACCTATATTGCGCAGAACTTACACTTTGTCTTTCTTGTCCATGCGAGTTGAGTATTCCGTTGCGCATGATGTAGGAAGGCAATGACATACCACCTCATGAGCCATAAACACTACATGTCCTCCCCCTGGCGTGGAATTATCTAATAACAGAAGCTCACAAACCAGGCATAAGTCCGAAGATCCAATAATATTAATGCAGACATAATCTACGAGCATTAAATAAATCACGTCAGATTTTGGCATCACGATTTAACATTCGCTTGTCGCAGTAATTTCTTTACTGAAGGCCTTTAATTACGCCACTGTCACACACAAAGTATATTAATACGCGTGAAAGCATAGGTTGCGTCAGAATCGAAGCGGCTGGGATGGCGAGGAGCGGGGGAGGGGGCTGGGAGCGAGGGAGGCGACAAGGCAGAGGGAGAAGGGGAGGCGAACAGGACAGGAAGGGGGCCTGATTGCGCGGGGCTGATGAGTGGGTGGGCAAATGGCGAAGAGGGGGCGGCAAGGCTAGCTGTGGAAGCGGAGAGCGGAGCCATGAGAACAGATAGGGTTTGGAGGGGTCGCGGGTGGGTCAGCGGGGTATGCCCGGAATTCAGGAACAGGGCCCAGGAGGGGCCGGCAAGGGCGGCTGCAAGGGCCAAGGGAAGACAGTACCGTGGATGTGGCAGGGTGGAAGAGGCAGGAGAAGGTGGAGATGGGACCGTTGCTGACGGAGCCAGTGGTTACCGGCGTGGTTTGCAGTGTGGGTTGTGATGAAGGTAGGGGAGGTGGTGAGAAAGGAACGTCATTGGTGGCGGGGATTCAGTGATGAGGGTAGTAGTGATGCGGCGGCAGAGACGGGGACGCGGAGACGGGAGTGGCGAAGACGCGAGCGATAGTTTCGAGAGAGGTGGTGTCATTGGCTATGGTGACGGGCCGTTGATGACGGGGGCTGTAGTGACTGGGGAAGTTGTGATGGGAGACGGTGGTGTCGGTGATGGTGATGATGGGTGTATGCAAGGCGGGTGGTGTGGTGACGAGGGGCGATTGTGATGGGAGTGGTGTAGGGGCTGGCGGTGTCGTAGCCTACGTGGCGGGGTCCGGGTGGTGATGGGGCGGTGGCGATGGGAGCGGTGGTGATGGAGCGGTGGATTCCACGGCAGTGGTGTCGCGGATGGTGACTGGTGGATGGTGTTGGGTGAACTGGAGGGGCGAGGTGGTGAGAAGGCGCATGACGGCGGGAGGGGCGGGACCGGGCGCGCGCATGCTTGACCGCGCTGCAACGGTAGCGTCGCGGCGTCGCAGGGGAGGGCGGGGCTCGTCGCCGACTGCTGCTGTCTATATCGGGCGCTGTCACTGCCAGGGCAAACCGCACACATTAATTGGGGCGAGCGGGCGCGCGGCGCGGCGCAGCGCCGTGCCGACTGACACTAATTAAAAACCTGTCCGAACTAATACGGCGGGCCAGCGAGATGGGGGGGGGGATGACCCGCGAGAGCGCGCGTCGGGTCGGGCAGTGCAGTACGACAGCGCGATACGCCCACACGAAAAGAACAGCTTTCCAATTAATGCAAGGGCTGGCTGGATCATACAGCACACGTCGTGAGAGGGATTTTTAGTTACGACGCTTTCTCATAGAAGAATCATTTGGCAAATGTCATGTATGCTGAAATTAAAGAAATTAATTGATCAGTTAAATATATAGTTTTTAATTAATTTTTATTGCTATCTAGAAGCCACACAACGGTAATTTCATAAAAACTTTTTTAAATTATAGTCGTTATGTCCCATTTGTATTTACTTATCACTGAAATCTTCAATTTTTTAAATTTATTTGCCTGGATACGTAAGTACATGTTATTATCCTCAAAACATTTCAGAAATGGAAAATGAAATTGTAAATAATTTTCAAGATAAGGTGTCATCATGTCCTCTAAAATTTATTGAAATATTGGCACATGTTTTTATCTGGAGAATTTTTGAGACAAACCAAACCAACATGAACCCAAATTCAAACAATACATTCATTACATTCATTATGAACAAGGAATAAAACAGCGTTAGTGAAGACCAGAATTACTTTGAAATTCCGCTGCTTCAAACTTACCGTTTTCAAGACTGTTTTTCTTTTTGTTAATTGTATAATGTAAAAGTTACGGCTGCAAGAAATTATGCAGAAATCATGTGTTCAGTTATTGCCTCCACCATACATACAACACTCGTTCTTTGATTTTCATTTCATTTAATGTATTAAATTCAGTGCACTAGGCAATTGAATTGGAGGATATCACAATTCGTTCACAAAGGATTGGTTCGTTTCCGTGAACGGATTCCTGAATATTTAACAAAAGAACATTTTTTCTTAAAATGTAATAATAGGTTATTCTATCTCCCTTTTCTGTGAAAATTCTAAAATTAACCTCCGGGATCTGCATTCATGTCGGAGTTGATATGCCTCAAGGCTGTTACTCTCATTAGTAGGAAGTTCCGAAAGTTAGCTCTCGTGTACAGAGAAAGCACATTTCAGAACAAAGGGTCGTCGTCGGTGAAAGGTATTCCATGAAAGTAATTTCACATCTCTTGTGTGTGGTGTCTTTTGTTACAAAATTATTATACTTCAGTATTGACTTTTTTACTGATGCAAATAAAATTAAAATGCATATTAATGAAAAAGTGAATTTCATCACACAAAATCAAAGTCAATCTAATGTGTAAGCGTAAGGAAACTAAAGTTTCTTGTGTAATAGCTGTTTAGATTATCTATTCTCCAATATTCAAAGTCCGTTCCTTTCACAAAAAGTCATTAAGTTTGTGTAATTTTATTAACATCCTATCCTCCCCCTTTCAACCTTCTCGGCCTACATGCAGATGAGTACCTAATATATAAAAGCTTTCGAGTATCTGCACATTTAGAGGTGGGATTTCATTATCTACGAGTGTTATAAATTCCTTTCTGCTTGTCGCCACCGATATTAAAAATAAATTAGTAATTTAGTCTTAAAAAATTACAAACAAAATGCAAGTAAAGCCTAGCTCATTTTATCATTATTATCGCAAACTCTGGTCTTACAATACAACTTTTCGCAGTCACAGGAACGATGAAGTCATGTTATTTTATGATTTATACCATTTAAGTAATATTACATTCAAATGTGGTGTGGTTGCTAAAAACATTATAATAAATATGAAAATTAAGCTTTGATAAAACAGAGAAAATACTTAATACAATTATTGTCAGTAGAATAAGTAAAAGGGAAATTGCCTATTGTAGTTCCCAACAATACTGATTTGTGTGTAGATGTGTAATTTTATAATTACTTTTCTCTACGACTACTGCAGAATGTATACATTTCTGGACGTTTTCTGAAGCAGTAATAATGCCGATTCCACAAGCCGTGCGAGAATATTATTCTCGCACGGCTGTCGACCAATCACATTCGTCTTTGTTCTTTACACACGACAGAGGGTTCTCGCAGTCGCCTACAGAGGCGCTGCGTGCTCTACCGCGGCTGGTCGCAACTGTCGTAAGACAGATGAACCACGAACACCGTTCTGTAAGTTTAAGTCGCCCATTAGGTATTTTTAAAATATTGATTTCAAAGTCGTAGAGAAAGTACAGTCTTCAACTCGCGTAGAATGGCTATTATTCACTCGTAGAAATTCCGACACTCGCTCCTACGTCGCTCGTGTCGTATAAACATCAACTCGTATTCACGTAATAGCAATCGTTCTACGCTCGTTTGAGAATATATTATTATGTGTGTGGTTGCGTTCGTGGAAATATTTAAAATATTTTCTGACAACCAATCTGAAAGAAAATCAATTAAAATATTCCTTTATTAACATTTTGCATTTCATTCGTAATTCTACCGCAGCCTTCCAGAGAGCATAGGAAGGAGCCGATTAGGAAGCAGATTTTCCTAGCCAAGACTTATAATAAACACCAAAAACAATTGAAAGCAATCCCCTATCACATATAACATTTTAGAAAAATTTTCAAGCCCAAACCTTCTTCTCTATGAATATGTACGAAACATTGCTGAGATATGTTTGTGAAAGGAAGAGTAAGTTGTTAACATAAAGTCACAGAATCTTGGGACTTCCACAATTAGATCGGGATGCACAGTGTCAAGAACGGAATGAAAGGCGGCGCTCACCTCCTCGTACCGGCCACCTCGACGACCTTGCAGCGGCTGCGGCTCCACCAGGAGGGCGTGAGCGTCCAATAGGAGGAGGATGCGGAGCGCGCCCAGCCTTCCTCAGGGAAAAGCAGCACCTGCGCACACCGCCAGCAACTCAGCTATAGCGCTCGCAGCACTTGCAGCGCGCGTGCCATACCGGGAGCGTCAGGGCTCCACCAAATGGAATGCGAACACTAGCACCACTGCAGAATGGCACACACTTTCTCGTATGAGTTGCATTTCTTTTCTCTCGCGTCTCAGGTACCTTTTCGTGTAGCGTTTGCTGCATACTGGCCATATGGTGAACATAAGGGCTACGTCAAATGAAATGAGTGTGCGCACTAGCATCGCTACAGAAAGGCACACTCTTTGCCAAACTGGTTAGGTTCCTGTTCTCTCGTATATGGACTAGCTTTTCGGTGTTTAGCTACCCTCTTCCTAGCTGTCATTCCGAGAGATTTATAAAAGGTATATTAAGGTACACAGGTAATATACAAAATATTGAATGACACACATTCAACAAATACAACTAAAATATCCTTACGCGGGTATAGAACTCACAACCTTAATATGGGTACACCTGCCCCCAACTCCCCAACAATTTTGAAGAACAGATTTAATTTGAAGAAAAAAATCAATCTTTAATAATGTAGCTGCATAAGATGGTAAAAAATTGAAAATTTGAAATTTTCTAAAATTTAGATATAAGAGTGAAAATCGGACTTACGCCATCTTTAGCAGCACTACATTCTGTCAAGAAATTTATTTAAAGAAAATGAAGCTATTTTTAAGAAAATCATAAAAATGCCTCAGAGTTTTTTGTATAGTACCCCAAAAATTAAAAAAATTCGTTTCGAATTTTCAGTCTTTATCGACAAGGTCGACAAGGGAATAGTCATTTCGAAAAATATTCTGCGAAATTTTAGGCGTTAGTGTTGTTCACAGAGGGACGATCGGAGGGATAGACGGACTGAAGCACAAACGGACGGTCGAATGTTTAAAAAAAACAACAACACATTTTCGGTATCCGGGGATCCCTAAACATAGATAAGTGTATAGAAATTGATTTTCCGCAACATTACATAATTTTCTTATTATGTATATATAGCATTACACATACGTAGTATACACATAAAACGTAAAAAAGTAAAATGTGCTGCATTGAAATTAACGAATTATCTACTGATAATTTTAAATTCATTGGAACAATTATCACATTATTACTGTTTTTTGCCTTTATTACTACACATAAAATACCTTATTGTCTGGATAATTATTTCACGATTTTATTACAGTTAATTATAATTAAATGATGAAATTTTAATACCTTTTTGTACAGTCATTATCTTACTAAAGTGGATTAATTTACATTGAAATTCAATCCGCTATTACTTTTAAATTTAAGTTGTCAGATTACATTTAAATCAGTGTACACGTACCAAAGACAAAGGGTGATAAACCACGCTTTTCTTCCGAACAGATATACCGAACATTCGTAAGTAATAAAACAATTAAAATAAAGTGTATTGGATATTATTAGATATGAATTTTCCTCGAAGACATCTTTTTTTCATTGTAATAGTTTTCTGAACTCATTAAAAACAGACATTGACACGTTTTTTAACAATTTATCATTGTAGAGTCTTTTTTTTATAAGATCAGAAAACTATTACAATAAAACAAGATAACAGACATTAATACATCTATTTCTTAAAATAATAGTTTTACTTTCTTGCTACTGCTTGCGCAGAATAGAGAAAGTAATGTATTGTTGAGAGAAAAATCGGCGGATTTTCGAAATAAAAACTTTAATTACCGAGCCGAGGCAGCCAAAAAGTGCGTAATTCCAGTTACTAAATATAAAAAAATTCCTCTAACACGTGGTGTAGCAAGAATCCATGATTTGCGAGTCTTTTATCACGAAAAATCGACTGATGGCAAAACGTCTGTCCGTCTCTCCTTTCGGCGTTTGCCTGCCTGTCTGTCTATCTGTGAACAACGCTCGTCTGTGAATAACGCTTATGCTTAACGGTTCAGCCGGTTTTAGGCTCTCACAGACCAGCCTGGAGTTATAAATCTACGGTGTTATAAATCCGCACAATTAAATAGAATTATAAATCTATAGAAACTTTTCATTAGTATAATGTCCAATATTTTAAGGAAAATATTCAAAAAACGAATTTTAATGTTATTTAAAATTAATTAAATTACTGAACACGATTAGAAGTATTTTTTCTGGCCGTTCTGTAGTGTCAAATTCACTGGGGAGCTGAAAATATCCCAGATCTGACGAGTCTTTTCCTTGGTTTCCACAGCAAAACACGAGTGGCTGCAGAAAAACGCGTCCGACAGCGAAACAAAATCCGTCGCTGATTAAACACTGACAATCTGCCGTCGTGTCGTGAAGCTTCCCGGCCGCGCAGGTCTGAACGCGCTCATCAGCCAACACGGGACGCGAAACTTCCGCTACAGACATTCTGTATAGGGCGCGAATATGTCGCGCCGGATTCTGGGAGCCATTTCTCCAAAATTGATATTCCCCAACCGATCTGGCTGATGCCACTGCTCCCTGAATTTGAAAACCATATTTTAATCTCGGGGGGTATTTTACGTGAAGTTCCTGGGAAAATTTAAATATTTTCAAAAAAGTGCCCCAAATTTTTTTATGAAATTTTGTTGTCGGAGAGGTAACAGACTCTTAATAGAATGGAGCAATGGTGCAGGTATGATTTTCGTTGAAACGCTTGATTTTTCGAAAATTACAAAAGTTCAAAGATTTTTTGACATCTTCCTACAAGAAAAATATTGAAGTTTTTTTTTTCCTTTATGAAGACTGTCATTTAAGGACACATTTTGAAATAAGGTCATGTACAGACACCTTTTGCGTATATTGCGTGTAAAAGAGCATTTTTTTTATTTGCGAGAAAAATGGGTCTTGTATACAGGGTGCTTCAAAAAAATGTATACACACTTTAAACTATCGTAGTTTTCCGGCTGTACAAGGCTAATGTTATATTTCTTCGCCAGGTGCCAGCATAATCGTCCCTCTATGTTATATTGTCAGTTGGAATTTGTAATATAAACATGGCGGACGTACGTTTGAGTTTTGAAGAACGTAAGCAGGTTATTAAGTGGTACTGGAAGTTTGAGAATGTAAATGAAGTTCAAAGACAGTGGAGAAGGGAGTATGATACAGAACCACCTTCAAGATTAACAATTACACGCATACGAGACAAATTCGAAGTTCATGGAACAGTGTGTGATGTGCATAAAGGTCATTCAGGTCGACCTCGAACAGCTACAAGTCATGAGTCATCAACGGCACTCTTGGACCTGTTTCAACGCTCTCCTAACAAATCTTCAAGGCAAGGGGCACGTGAAAGTGATGTAAGTGCTACCAGCGTGCTACGCATTCTGAAGAGAGGCAAGTATCGTTTTTACATTCCAAGGCTGGTGCAACAGCTAAGTGACGACGATCCAGATCGAAGGTTGCAATTTTGTGAATGGATTCAGGAGATGGTGATACGTGAACCGGGATTTATGGGTAGCATCATTTGGTCGGATGAAGCCCAATTCAAACTTAATGGAACTGTCAATAGGCACAATTGTGTTTACTGGGGTGAAGAAAATCCTCACATTACAATTGAAAAAGCTGTAAATTTGCCTGGTGTAAATGTGTGGTGCGGTTTGTCTTCAAGGGGACTCATTGGGCCTTTTCGATTTGAAGGCACTGTAACTGGTATTAATTACCTAACAATGCTTGCTGATTCCATATTTCCTGCCATTCGTGCATTATACGGTAATGATAATTTTTATTTTCAACAAGATGGTGCCCCGCCGCACTATCACAGGGACGTACGAGCTTACCTGGATCAGAATTTGCCGGGCCAGTGGATAGGACGCAGGGGGCCAATCGAGTTTCTAGCACGCTCTCCAGACCTTACACCACTGGATTTCTTCTTATGGGGCAGCAGTAAAAGATGAGGTGTACAAACGTAAACCACGTAACCTAGACATTCTTTGGAATGAGATTCAAGCCGTGTGTAGAGAAATCTCATTGGACGTTTTGATACGATGCACAGAATCAGTGGTGACTCGTACTCAGAATTGTATTGATGCTGCAGGTCACCAATTTGAACAGTATTAACATTTGTTATTTATGTTTCATTTACATAGGAATTTCAGCTTTCTAATTTCCTGAAATTTAACTTTGTAGAACGGTAAATAAATTTTCTATGGAAGTTCAAAGTGTGTATACATTTTTTGAAGCACCCTGTATTTGAGACATTCATTGTTGAAAGGAGACATTAAGGGAGAAGACATGAAGAGACAAGGCGGCTTTACTTAACATTAATGGCACAATGTCATCTATGTTCAGTAGAATGGTATATTCAACGTTATTACAGTCTGGAAGAATGTATAGTATATAGATGTGCATAAGGTAATGATATCGTTTATGTACAAATAAGCATAAGGTAATTTCGTTGAAAAATCTAACAATCTCCAATTCAGCCATATATTTAAATACACACATTTTGCAGAATGAGGTCCTGTTTAGTTGAGTTTAGATCGATCATCACACCGCCAAGTAGTAGCAAAAGTAGGTATTACTAGAACTTTATATAGTTAGAATTTGGTTTAGAAGTGAGGTTTAGTCTTGAAGTTCTTTTACCTACAGCGAATTTGCAACAGTGGTCCACCGGCTTTATTTTCTTCCCTACGGATGACGTGTGAAGAATTGTTTCCCTTCATAAAATCAAAGGTTTCGACTGTTTGAACAGACGAAATCGCATATATCCGATAAGATAACACTTGCACCAATGAAGCCGCCATGTTTAATTTCCAAGATGAGATTCCTCGGAAGTTCCAATCATTACTTACATAACTTTTTATTATTAATACATGTTTCTCTGTATATTACCTTAGCGGAAATTCATTTTAAGCTTAATATATGACTGACAAGTACACCCATACACTGAGAACGCATAAAAAGAGGCATCTTGTTGATCTACAACGGTGTTTTTTCTACTTTCTGATCATTGTGGCACATCTAAAATAATGCATTGCCAACCCCTAGAATGATTACGTTTAAATAATTCCGACACCATGCGTCAGGAGTATAAAAAATAAATCAAATTCAATGATATATTTATAAGGATATCTATTCGGCTAGACCGAATGTCGAATGATGTAACAACCTACGTTCTAGGTTGTTACATCATTCAAGATTTGGAATTAGCCATTCGGGATAGTGAGAAAAGGGAGTGAAGAAATCAAACATACGGCATGAACGATACCCAATACACCGGACAGCCATAGGATTACATCAATAGAAATCAGAAGATGAAGAAATAATAGTATTTTTAGTTTCATAGGGATTCTCCAGTGCGGACATGCGATACAATACAATACTTCTACCAATAAAGGATGGAATTAATTCATCTTAACTTTCTAAGGTAACCAGTTTCGTATAATTTCGTTTTCAGTTCCGAATTACATATTTTAGTTATTTAATCTCGTACAGGTTTGGCTTTTGACAGATAATCATTACTCAGCTACACTTCCATTAGAATATGACATTTCCAATTAGTTGAAATATACAGAGTCACCTGCTGAACCCAAAAGTCACGATGAATTGCACCATCGCGTAGCAACGCCATACACACAGGGACTTCACATAATATACGAAGCGTCATTCCGAGTTAAAAGTAAAATTACCAAGTTGAACTCGTAGATAACGAAATGACAAAACTTGGCGCCGTTTCCTTTGCGCCGAAAACCGAAAAAAGAGCCCAAGCGGAGGGGGCCGAAGCGACGTGCCGGCGCCCGCGGCGAGAGGTGGCTGTCACCCGGCAGCCAGCGCTGTCGGCCAACTTCTTTCCCCGGCTCCCCGCCGTCGAAACGAGACTTAAAACGCTTCGCGGGAAGTTGCCCGGAAGTTGGCAAAAGCACATTTCAACACTTCGCCGACGGCAAAAAATTGCCAATCAAAGCCGCCTTCTGTTTCATACGTCACCACAACCGCTCGCCAACTTTGAGAAATAACTTTTTTTTTGGCGGGGAATGGAGGGAGTCGACGTATACGTGTAACTTAGTTTTCTTTCACGCATCCAATGTTTTCTAGAAAGGAATCACATGATTTAGTTTCCAAACTTGTGCCTACGAATAGTGCGAACATGTTTTTTAAGTTTAAATTTATATTTTCATACTTAATGGTAAATTAAGAAACAAAACAGTAGTAACTTGAATGCATAAAATACATTTAAACTACTATCGTAAAATAATTCCATTTCTTTCTTAAATTCACTCAAGTTAGCAGTCAGTAAAGTACACTTTACAAGCCACTAATGGTTGAAAATCATCGAATCAAAACAATTCTTACTCCGGAATGCATGGATATTTGGCACCGTAGAATGCGGACTCAAAAACAAATGTGAAATTGCTTATTTTACAACGGTTAGTGAAATGCACTGCTCTATATCAAAATATTTAGAAGTGTATGGAAAAATTCTTTTCACAAAAAGACATTCAAATCAAAATATTGAAACATATTTTAAAAATTAAATTTTGTTAATATATTTAAATTTGTTAAATTTATAAAACACCAGGCAAGATGTATGATACAAGAATTGTTAATGTCAGCGCTATAGACAAAAAAAAATAAAAATATGATTTAAAATATTAAGAAACATTTGTATTTGCTTAGCACATTACTTCAAGTTAAATACATGTTTTACCAAATTGTATAACCATCTCATATCATAGCATAAACAGTTGTGCGACTCACATACACGTCCGTGAAACTATTTAAATTCGTGCCTCTCAATAATAAAAGCGGGTCACCAAACGTCCTGAGCCTAGCGATAATGAGAGGGGAGGTAGACTGGCCGTACTAGAAAAACCGCACTAGAACGCGTACTCGAAAAAGCGTGAGAAAGGGATAGAGAAGTGCAGTTAATGGATAATTCGGTCTCATTTCTTTCTGATCCTAGGACTAACGTTAAAACAGTTATATCTTATCTATATCTATCTATATCTATATATCTATATCTATATCTATCTATATCTATATACTAATATATAAAGACAGAACTGCACTGACTTACAGCGCGATAATCTCTGAATCTACTGAACCAATACTGATGAAACTTTTGTATTAGCTTCCTTTAAAGGTCTGGAGTAACATAGGCTATGATTTACAATCGCAAACCTTACTACATTCAAAAAATAATTACTTTTCCGGACATTTTTCGCTTGCCTTTACATCACAGATTCAATAGTGGATCAATGTCAATAGTTTAGCTGCGCGCCACCAGAGGATGAGGTCTAAGATCTTCTACTGTTTTCATCAATGTAAAAAATTGTGTATTTAGAGCACTGTTTATGTTTCACAGTCAGTTGTCTAACCATAAATATTTGTTTTAGTATAATGGTAGTTTTTTTCGCTTTATTTAGAAAAGTAACTTGAATTGCGTGTAGAAGCTAATACGAAAGTTTCATCAGTATTGGTTCAGTAGATTCAGAGATTATCACGCTGTAAGTCAGTGCAGTTCTGTCTTTATATATTAGTATAGATATAGATCACGAACAATTTGTATGGGAGTATAGAAAAGTGTTGTTTTTAGATATTTTTGTGATTTTAATTGCGTGCAGACGTGAGTGCATTAAGTGTACAAGAGACTAAATGTTTGGAAGACATCATTTTCTGATGAATGTGGTTAACATTGCCGTAAAAAGGTATATATGCACATATGTCTAATTGTAGTAAATTGAGCATAATTATTACGTATTTGCAGGTTAGGTGAGCGACAGTGCGATTTACGTGTTATTCTGAAACTGATGGAAGAATGCATGCTTAAGAGGAGTGTTTTAATATAGTAAAGAGTACCTTTGGGTGCTGAAGGAACGGTTAAACTGATGACAGTTCGGCATTAATACAGTTTTTAGTAAAACGGCAGTACATTTAAAGTAAAATAGTGTTGGTAAATGGGTATTTGGAGAAATTTAATGTGTGACAACGCTGGTTTTGAAGGTTGTTATTTTAAATAAGAGAAAAAGTGTTGTCTAGCCGGGATTCATTGTGATCTCGGATTTTTGGAGATATTATAAGCGCATAAGTGGTTAATGGCTCCTTTAGGTCAGCCACAATATATAAAGGATCCTAAACAGGTACTAGAATCCAATTAAAATTACTTTAATTATTTCTAACCGTCGCGTCGAGTGATGCGGCTAGATCAATTTCAAACTTTTGTATATAAATACGCGAAAAGAAAAAAATATGAAAAAGAGTAAGATTTATAATGTGTCAAGTTATTGTAAGTTTTGGTATATAATACATAAAATTTCATAAACAGAATAACATAAGTACATTCATTTAATTTTTTACTTTAGATTTGTTTATTATTTTCAGTTATAAAGAGAAAGGAGTTTGGGGAGCCGGAACCCCAATAGGACTAAAATTTAAATATTTTTTAGTGACAAGTGCTGTAGTGTGTAGAAGGTTTTTTCCAAATTGGAGCAAGGCAGAGGGGCGTGATAGCGTGGAGGGAATATACGGTAGAATAGATAGAAGTAGGCTCTGCCACAGGGCGGGAATAGATGGAATTTCACTTTCTGTTTAATACAAAATTATGATAAATACCCCGGCAATGCGGGGTTCTTCATAAGCTAGAAACATTATTATACAGAAAATTAATCTAATACATAAAAATCAATGTTTGTTGGTTCGTGCTTAATGCGTTGCCGCAGCAGCATCCAATTGCGATAAAAATGTGTCAACATTTGCTTGCACTTGCGGGAAGAACAAAGGCATAGTACAATTATTGTAACTCCACTAGATGACGCTAGAGCACATGATAGCGTTTCAGTTAAATGCAATTCCCAATCCACGTGACTTTCTTTGTTGCTGGGCGTTGCCGTGTGCTGTGGGGCGAGGACGAGGAGAACACAAGGAGCAGGCGGCGCAAGTTGATGACAGGAAAGTGGAAAAGAGACAGGGAAGAGAGCGATATGAAAAATAAGAGATAAGGAAATAGAGAAAGAAAGAGAAAATAGTGAAAGAGACGGAAAATAGAGGGAAAATAATGAAAGAGAGGGAAAATAGGGAGAGGGGGAAAAGAGAGGGGGAGAGAGGGGGAATGAGAGAGCGGGAAAAGGGTCAGAGAGTGAGGGAAGAAGAGACACAGAGAGGGAATAATAGACGGAGAAAAGAGACACAGAGGGGGAAAAGAAACAGATGGAAAAGAGAGAGAGTGGGGAAAATGAGAGAGGAGGGAGAGGAATATTTCCTCAATTATTTCTTCTGCGGCAGCAACGCGCCGGGTACCAGCTAGTCATTTTTATAAACTCCTTAAGCTGCGTTTGTATTGAAAATATTCTTCAAAAGAGAAATCAAATAATAATAATAATAATAATAATAATAATAATAATAATAATAATAATAATGACAATAATTATAAGAATTTAAAATACAATAACGATGACTGGGTTTGCCTGCGTGGCACCGAAGACGCCCCCTACCAGCTGCCACCCGCCGTGCGCAGCGGGACTGTATAACCACCCCTCCGCCAGGCGCCGAGTTAGCAAGCGCATAAAAGCACGCGCATAGCGCTTGGAACGACGGCGCTTTATGACTTGATGCAATTTCAATGGTTGCGAGGCAGCGCTTCGAATTACAACGCACTTCAGCCGCCCCCAATTTGTGCTGCGGTCCGATAAGGGGCATGGCGACGTCTCTGCACTTCGCTGGGTGTCAACTTCCATCGTTTGCGCATCGCTCTCGCTCCTACGGCGGCATCACTCACATAATCTGCGGAATGTACGTAAATTATTATGATGAATTAAAAGTAATAATTCATGTCATCCGAATTAATTTAATAACTTCCTAGATATATGAAAGTAATTTTATTTTTATGGGCGAATCGCCTTCCCAAAACCCACTATATTATTTAAATGAAGTGTATGAATGTATATGTTAAAATAAAGAAAATGTTTATAATGAATCTTAATATCAAAATTTACATAGCTAATTTCAACTCCTTTTTGAACTATGAGCTATTTGAAAAAGTGTGAATTTTTTATTATGTCACTTGGAGAAAGATTGTTTTAGTGAGTAACTCAAAGATCTTCAAAGTTGGAGTAAAGAAAATGAGCATTTTCTTTAACTTTGAGTAATAAAAAGAGATATTGGTGAGAAAGAAACATGGGAGGAATTCACGAGAAACAAAATATTGATGAAAGGGATTGTTCGGTACATTATGAAGTAGTATGTGTAATATACAAAATATTGCAGAACAAACGCCGCGCCTTGATCTGGACGGACGGAGCTGTAATATACAAAATATTATAAAACAAACGCCGCGCTTAATCTGGACGGTCGCGGTTACTAGGTAACGAAGGTTGTTGACGGGCGAGAAGGAGGCTCTGGACGAGAGAGAGTTGGTGGTTGACTGGCATCCTGGTGGTAGTTGCGCGTATGTAAGCTGAATTATTTAAGTTGGACATCGACGCGAATAGGGAGGACAAATTGTGGAACAATAGTGCAAGAAGGGAGCAGCAAGAAAGAAGCAGACGACTTCGGCGACGACCGGCGCGAAGACGGATTTTCGGCGCGAAAGTCAAGGGGCTACGAACTGCGGGGCCATCGTTTCACAACGCCAGACAATTCGGTACCGTGAACCTAATGCATGAAATCAAGCAAGAGAATTTTTATATTGTTAATCTCAAATTCCATTCTTAATAAACAAAATTATTGTTGTGCCACGTTGTATGTAATTCCTTCGGAATATAAATAATTTCAGACTTCCAGGTTTCTCTGTATAGAGAGCATGAGAACCAAAGAACTGAGCTAGCAAATTAAAGGTAAAATGTTATTATTATTCATTATTTTATCACATATGTAATGCAATAGTTTGAGAAGAGAGAAAAAGATAGTATTGCGGTACTTTAGAATCTCAGCTAACATGTAGCGTTTGCACTTGTGCGAGTTTACCTGTTAGATAATTCGATGTTACGAGATCAATCATAACGAAGGACACAATTCTGCGGTTGGGGACAACAATGGGATGGGCTGAAATCAGGAATATTAAACTCGGAGGGAGAATCGAAGTGATGATAAGATCCTTCAAAAGACGAAGGAGAGTTGTCAAAGAACAACAAAAGAGTGACTAGCAAAAAATTGACCGGAACTGTTGGCGATCAAGCTGAGAATTTGTGGGTGAGGTAAAAAAAATGCGCAAAAACAAGGAGACGTCAAGATAGACCGCTGCTTCGTGAGAAAGTGAAACTACGAAGAGTAGACCATTTCTTGTTTGATTTTTCTCAAAATAGAACTAAACCGATGGAATGGAACATGATAAGAGACAGACGGAGTGACTTCGTAGACCATTAGACGCCAATACCAACCGCCTGGCATAGAAACGAGTAAAATTTTAACAAAATTAGTAGCATTCAGTGCTGACTATTTGAAGGTCTGAAGACAAAGATTATTTAATTTCCACATAATGTGTAAGTTAATAGACAATCCCTATTAACACAAAATCTGTAGGTCTTATACGAACAGGAGTAATATAGGATATAAAATTACATATTTTTATTCTTTTACTTTGAGTATTGCACGTTTGAGCAAATTAGGTCAGAGGAGTTAGATGTCCTCTCCGCTATTTTAAGGTTACTACCGCCTTCAATGGTCTCCTGTACAATTTGTGCAAAGGGTGTCTCTAAGACGGTCTTATGTCTAGAAGCGGGGTAAAGAGTGCGTGGCATTTGTTATGTTTCAACTGGATGCTATTTACCCAGTATTCTGTGTCAGAAAATCCAGAAAGTAATGGTAATAATTTGGAAAGAAAGCCGTTAAGACCGTCGTGAATATATCATGACCCGATAAAAACTCCCAGTAATGATGAGATTAGAACCGGGGTCCATAAGGTTAACAAACGTATGTCCTAACAACTACGCTGCCACGATCCACAAATAAATAAATAAATCGATAAATATATGTGTGTGTGTGTTTTCTATTAATATTAATAATTTCAGTATCATTATCAAAAAGAAAAAAATAATACGAATAAGAAGAAGCGTAGTAAGAAACAAGAATGCAAGGCCAGCGAGAGTGGGCACTGCGGGCGGGCGGCGCGCCCGCAGCAGCGCGTGCAGAGCAAGTGGAGCAGTGTGGTGTGCCGGGGGGGAAGCAGGCTTAGTGGGCGGCGTCCCGAGGGGCCCGCCCCGCCCACCGCCGGCTGCACTGCCCTGCGGCGCGCGCTGAATCATTCGTTGCGTAGGCCTGCGGCGGGCCCGCGCGCGCGTTAAAGCTGCATGCGGCGCGCCCGTCTGCAGCGCCCAGCGCGCCCGCCGCACCAGCGCCTCCGGGCGCCGGCCCCGCCCACCGCCCACCGCCCGCCGCCCGCCGCCCGCCGCCCGCCGCCCGCCGCCCGCCGCCCGCCACCCGCCACCCGCCGCCCACCGCCCACCGCCCGCCGCCGCCCCGACCGCACCGCACACACCAATCGAACTTCATCGGCCGAACCAGCTGAGTTCAGCTTAGAGACAGCAATGCTGGACCCCCTGCAAGGGAAATTCTACGGTTCTAGTCCTGATGGTAGCGAATTTTCGACACTATCTGATTAGATACGTCGAATGCATCCGATTTCCAGAGGATAGGTCTAGCGGCAGGTTGCTCTGATTAGTAATTTTCAATGATTTCTCTGATTAATCCCAGGAGATTTCTGGTACTAAAAATGGGAAAGGACTGCGAGATATTGCCATCCTCTTCCTTCTCCTATCCTTCCTCCTTACCTACACACACACTTACGTGAACTACACTACTACACATGCTCGGTGATCAGTCGGGAGCATATAGCTTATCCCGGCTCGGGAAAATACCTGGTGGGAACTATCCCGCAACAACTTTCTGTTACCCATATTTCTAATACATTACTTAATTTTAATTTAATTTCTCCATTTGTCCCGATCTTCATAATTCTTGTCTGTTAAGTTCTTGTCTTTCAAAATTCCCTCAATTTCTCTCAACGAGCTGTGTTTAGGTCTTCTTTTCTGCTGTGTTTAGGTCTTTCTCTTTTTTTCCTACCCACCGGAAACCATTCTAAAATTATTTTTGGAATTCTATTTTCTTTCATTCTTTTTACGTGTCCAAACCATTCTAATTGTTTGTTTTGAATCGTTTTTAAAATTAAATGTACTTGATTCATTTTTCTCATATTTTTGAATTTCTTATCTTATCTATTTTTTATATCCTGGATGATCTTGAAAAACATTTGTTGCCAGTAATTTTAGATTTTAAATTTATTGTAGGACTAATTATCGTTTTAAATAGTCCCCAAAGAAATTTCAAATGTATCTTAGTTTTGTTTTCGCACTTTTAAAGTTACTTAATTTTACGTTCTCGCATACAACATACGTAGTAGAGAGAAATTTACGTAATGCTGCAGAAAACATTGCGTTATTTTCGGGCATAAATATTCGTAACGTAGATCCCTGATACCAAAAAATATGGATAATTATAGTTCCTATGTGTAGTAAATTACTTTTTCTAACACTTTATGTGGTTAGAACCTGTCCTTGTGTTTCCTCAATATCGATAAACTGATTGATAGCAAAATGCCTGTCCGTCTGTGAACAACGCTAGCAGCAAAACTATAGGTAGGATTTTCACCACAATTGATAGTTTCTAATCGATCTGGATGATGTCGCGGACCTTTGAATTTAAAATGAATTTTTTAATTTTAGGTAGCACTTTACAAGTAGCCTCAAGTTCATTTAAATCTTTTTCTCAAAAATGGCTCTAAAGTTTTTGATTATTTTTCATCTGATAGATTAAAACACAATACAAATTGTGTATGTTCCATTGTTGTTCAATTTTCTGAACGTTCGATAAATGCAAAAGTTAATTTTTTTCGGCGTCGTCCTACAACTACAACGTTTTTCGGCAGACGTTTTTCGTAAATGATATTTGTTCTCAACAACTAGTTTTTCATTTGATGTCAAGAAAATTTTTCGGAAATATTAGTACTGTTGACAGTTTTGAGCAAAAACCTGAAAACCAATCTCGAGTTCCTCGGTAGCGATCTGCTGTTTACTGATCTACTAGATTCGAGTATGATTGAGATGACTATTTCACATATTTGCAACCTGTACGCAGATAATGTCTTTCAAAAGGATCTAAACAGAGTAACATTTTCATCCTACAGTCCAATTTACAAACTAATAAAAGATACAGAATCCCCTAAAGGTGAACCATACTTATACTCGAAAATACCATTAGCACCAATCAAAATAATGGCACAAATTAGGCTTGCTGGATTAAACACCGTAAAACTAAAATTCAAAAACATAACCTATAAACTATCGGAACTAGAAAGATGTATGGTATGCAATCGCAATCAGGAAACATTAGAACATATTATAAAACTCTGCCTAATTTATGAACCATTAAGAAACAATGTGGTAAAAAATCAAAACATCCTGGAACTATTGAGACTAAATGATCAAAACAATATTCAATCATTTTTCCATTTTCTTCAATCGGCCTTTAAGTTACGGTCATTTGCTCTATTTGAATGCATTTACTGAATCTGAAACTAAATCGAATAACTAAACTGACGAAAAGATAACTGATACTAATTTGAATGTGAATAAGGTGAATATCTAAGCACTTAAAATATTTATCAAAGAAAATAAATTAATATTTAACTTTTTAACTAGGTTTTTTGTAATTAATGTGTTTTTTGTGTTTTTATAATTTTTCTATTTTTGAGTAATTGTATTGATTTGACCATTTCATTGATTAATGATTTCAAAACTATACTGGCATATAATTAAGTTTCCATAAAAGAATGCTATTAAAAGCCATGGTTTTTGAAAACTCATTGTAACACATGGCCTGTGAACATGTAATGTAAATACACTAAGAGTTTTGTTAGTGTTATGATGTTGTTTTTTGAAATTAATGTGTTTTTGTAATTTCTATTTTTGTAATTTTTTATGTTTTTGAGTAACAGTACTGATCTGATTGTTTCATTGATTAATGATGTACATAATTGTATAATTGCGTATAATTAAGGTTAAAGCCAATAAAATAAATATTCAATCGTTTTGAGCAAAATATAGGCGATGTTAAAAACAAAAATTTCACAAAAACGGCTCCAAATTTCTTTTTGATACTTTTTCAATACAGATAGGGCCAAATGCGCTGAATAACATGACATAAACGCTATTTTTGTGTATTATTTTGATATTTAAAAAAATGACAAAACTGTAATTCTTTATTTATCTCACACGTCATTAGTATTTACTACATTACAAACTTTATATATTACTGCATTTGTGAGTACAAGAATATGAAATGATTTCCTTTGAAGATTCACGAAATCACGAACGATTTCTGTAAATATTAATTGAAATACACGCATTTTCAGAAAGGCTCAAAATATATTTTCACGAAAACGATTGCAAATTTTTCAATCACAATTTGAATGTTACGTAATATTTTACATTTCAATAATATTTTTAATCATATGCCAAAATTGAGAAATGTGGGAAAACACTTTTTGGAGCCAATAGGTAGCATATGGGAAGAGGGTGTGTATGACAGTACCGAAAACTTCACCTAGTCTAAAGAGTGCGAGAATGTCTATGCAATTCTGTAGCACACCTGGTGTTTGATTTATGGAATGTCACGTCAGCAAAGACGTTTGTTCCCATTTATCCAAACACAAACATACGAACTTTTCCAACCAGATAAATTGTAAGTCCCTAAAAGCGTATTCCCTCAAATTAGATATTCTATGAAAAGTATGTTTCCATCAAAAAAGGTTTTCAAATAATATAATGGCAAGATACAGATACACAAATAAATGAAAACGATTATAAATGCCTCATACCTAATAATTTGGATGGAAAAAATCTAGAAAGAATAGTACTCTACGCGGTAAAGTGCAAAACATATAATCTCAGTAATTGTGGTAAGAACAAAAATGTTTGACCTCCTGGAGGAGCCCCTGCGAGGCGTGGATGAAGTCTTGTGCAACTGCCTGTCGAGGACAGGTGGGTGAGACAATGGATGCATTGTGGGCGGCGACCGCTCCATTGCTGTATTGTGCGCGCCTGTCAGACCCACTGCCCACTCCCCTACATCCTTCATCACCGCCGCCCTGAAGCTGCGTCCGCTTCTGCCCCTCCTGCTTTTCCAGACTGCAACATGTTATTTCTCCTTCTTCCATTATTTTCAGTAATTCCCATGTAAGTTAATTTTAATAAAAATGTTACGTTTCCAATCAAAGTCGATTCAAATATGTTATCGAACAATTTTTAATACTTCGCAAACGCTGGAGCTAACTGAAAAGAAGATGGACGATTATATTCTTTGTTGTTGTTGTTGCTGTTGTTGTTATTTGATGGGATGGTTGGTCATTATACATTATTGACCAGGGAGAACATACATTTCCGAAGTTGCTCAGAACAATTAATCATCCGAAGTTGCTCAGAATCATGACTTTATTGGAACGTACAATAGTTATCTGGAGAATTAAGCGTCAAAATAGTTTGCTTTCAAACTGTAGATCGTGATTGCAAACTATCGTAAACGTTGAAGTTCTGAAACCCATTAGTCTCCAGTCACTACTCGTCTTGCGTCCAGAGCGAGATTATCGAAGCAGCTTAATGGAAAGCGCTTCTAAAAGAGGGTTTCCGTAGGAAAGTGTGTGGCAAAATCCAGCCGCCCCCGTCGTGGGGGCGCGCCGCGTCCGTTGCGGCGACCGGCCCACCGCCGCCGCCCGCGCCGCCTCGCGTCGCGTCGCGTCGGTGGCCGCGCGCCAGCGCATCCAAACCGCCGCCATCAATCTTCCCGCGCCGCAGCCGCCCCCTCTCCCCTTTGCTCTCCGCCCCGCCCACGTCTCCGCCCCCTCGTTTCAACCCCGCCTCTCATATCCACCGCCACTCTCCGCTTCCACTCCGACCCACCAGCCTATTTGAACCCTGGTTTCCTCCACTACGCTGCGCTCACGCCCCGCCCCACCGCGCCCCGCTCTGCCCCGTCCCGCCCCGTCCCGCCCCGCCCTCGACACCGCCCCCTCGTTTCAACCCCGCCTCCCATATCCACCGCCCCTCTCCGCTTCCACTCCGACCCACCACCCTTTATTTAAACTCCGCTGCCCCAGTTTCCTCCGCTGCCTCGCACTCCGCCCCTCCCTCTGCCAATCCGTCCCGCCACCCGTTGTTTTTTTCCCGCTTTACCCACACTTCACTCTTCTCCCCAACAACCTCACCACGCCATCACTTATTTCGCCTGCTGCTCTTCCATTTTCCTGCGGTCAGGACCTTTTCCCTACTATACCGCCTCCCACCCCTTATTTCGTCCACGGTATTCCCTGCTTCACCCACACTTCTCCATTCTCCGCCTCAACTCAACTTATTTCGTCCCTTCTTCACCGCTGTGTCCAATCCTCCCCACTTCCCTTCATTTATTGGCCTCTAGTCTCTTCGCTTCTCTCCGCTCACAATCCGCTACCTTCCACCTCCACCTCTCATTTCCCCATAGTTCCCTCGCATACCGTTCTCTCTACTCTTCTCCGCCTTCACTCCGTCCCGCCCTTCTTATTTCACCCCTGGTTTTAACCCCTGCTTTGCCCCCACTCCTCCTCCCCTCGTTCAGGCACCGCTCTCCCTCACTTCACTCCTGGCTCGACCCCCGCATCGTCCATGCTCCTCCCCGCTCCACCCGCTCGGTCCCCGCTGCGCACACTCTCCACTCCGCTCCCACCAGCCGCCTGATTTATCAATAGAACCTCCATAAGTCACCTCGGCTCCACGTCGATGTAATCCTGACTGCCAAAGAGATCGTCCTGAATCCGGCTATCGTATGCCATCGAGGGCGCGCGATCGCTGCGCTTGAGAAAGAAACTCTGGGAAACGCAAATGGGTAAACAACATTAAGGAAGACTTTTAGATCTGAAGAGGACGTAAATGGAAACTCCCTGAATTATATGAAAGTCAGAAGATTTTCTCATTTACCAAAAGAAGATAAAGAATAAATATCTAAAGATTCTCAGTATTTTAATGCGAGTATATTGAATATTGAAATCTCCTTTCTTAATCTCTAATCTTACTGACATTTTTGTATTGCAATAAAATGTTCTAATATATTTAAGTAAGATTATTATTAGACACTGAGATTTCATACAAAGATCTGAACTTTTGAGAAATAACTTTTCATTTCTTATTCATCTCGCTTTCAGATTCATGAATAAGTTTATATTTTGCACAATATTTGTACGAGAGAGTAAACTGACATGTCTAATTGAGATTGTGTAAATTAAAATGATAGTAATTTAAATAAATGCTATTAATGTTAATAAATTAAAATGTGCTATTATTGTTAATGTTAATAATATTTTAGAAATGTTATATTCATGTAAAATATTAATGAAAAAGTACTCTTCTGGTGGCAACAATTTGAAACACGTTCGTTATGAATTTTCCCTGGCCAACCAATTCATTACATTTCGTAAATGGCACATCAAAATGTGACAAATTAAAACTGTCCAATTACCAAAGAAGGGTTGTCACGAACTTCGGGCAGCTTGTTTTTCAAACCACTTGATTTGGTGAGTTCATAAGTCTCACTAATGAGCACAGAGTTAATCCGAACGTCCGAAGGCTGAATGGAGGGTGCATCAGTCAGAGACATTCCCTCTTCGGACATTTTGCCGACAACCTCTTGATGGTCCCCGCTCGCTCTTGCTTGATTCGCTCCACTCGCGCACCTCGTTCCCGACTCACTCCACAGCCCTGCCCCCTGCCCCCCTCCACGCAGTCGACGCTGCTTCCACGCACTTCCACTCGCCACTTCGCACCCTTCGGTGCTGCCAACTCGACGGAGCCACTCGAGCCCTGTCGCGCTCGCTTCCGCCCCTTGCTTCACTCCCGTGCGTACTTCGCATCGTCTCGCGTTCTTCGAAACCTACCTCTGTTACGAGCTCTGCTTCGATGCAGTGGGCAACCGGGGCCACCGGCGATAGTCCTAGAATATTACGAGAATAAAAGTCTTTCACGACAAATTGTATTAAAAATAATTACAGACCACGTTATTTTTCAATAACATACATTTTTCAAAATTCTGCATACATATATTCTGTTGAGTTCTGTGTTACATCGCACGATCGACGGCGCAACGTGCCTTTACGAGGAGACGAAATCGAAGAAATCGCTGAGAGCCAACAGCCACTCCTCCGTCGACACAGCCTGCGTTCATAGCATGACTCACTACCCCTACTACTGGCAAGGTAAGAGCCATCAGGTTACCGATTTACATATCGGCGTTTTGAGATGATAGGAGACAGTGGGGAGTGGGGCTCTGTTTTAAATGCGTGCCCGTGCAAGACTTACAAGTTTAGTGGCGGTTTAGAAATAGTATAGATGAAATTGAACATTTCAACTGTTAATTGGAACATATTAACTATGTTGGTATCAAAGTACACTATTGTAAAATTGGTCGTATATTAGTACTTACAAAGCTCTCCGGGAGATGCCGCGTCCAAGGCACAGGTGCCAACGTTTCGGCCGCCGTGCTGCGACCTTCATCAGGGCGTAGTAATTACGTAGTGCCTTGGACGCGGTATCTCCCGGATAGCTATGTAAGTACTAACTCCGACCGCGGAAACCTACGCTCTCACTGGTCGTATATTATTTTTTAAAGTCGCAGAAACCTTCTGGACGTATATCTATTGACTATGAGTGCATTATTCAGTGTTTATTAGAGATACCTTCTTACCGTCGTTCGTATAGCGAGAAATGTTTAGTTGCACAAATGAACAAAAGTACACCTCTCATAAATTTGTCTGTGGGTATTGAAGAAAAAAAGTGAGTTCTAAAGGTATTTATCATCATCGTTGTATAAAGTATATCATTGTTTATCTTCTTTGTATATCATCATCTTTGTTTTTCACATCATCACCACATTTTTGTTTAAACATAATCATAAATGGAACTGGTTGTGTGGTAGTTCCAAATTATTTGAATTATTTATAACATAGTAATTACAAATACAGTGGTAGCCCAACTCATCAAACCAGTTTACGTCACTGCTTTGTTATAGTTGAGAGCCATATCTTCGATCGCGAGCTGCTAAGAGCTCGCAAGGGAATTTTCGGTAGATTGCAGTGTCTTGCTCAAGTTGTCTAACCTGGAGTTGTTTCAATGAGCTCAGACAGATGACTTCATAGCTGATGAACTACTCCTACGCAACTTTCATTGAGTCTTATAGTTGGTTGTGTGAGCACGAGGTTACGTCTGTTAAGTTTTGCATGTAAAAATCAGATTTCTAATGTGAATACTTTGTTGTAAGTTCTTATTTCTGTCCTAGTTGTTTTAGTTGCTCATAGTAGGATTTAAAACGGTGCAGTTGTTCAGAAGCTTCATAACTTTGGCGACGTCTTCGATTAATCTAGGTTGCTCCATTCGTTTCGGTCTTGAGTCGCATTTCGTATTATTTTACG
This sequence comes from Acheta domesticus, assembly GCA_031308135.1. Lineage (NCBI taxonomy): Eukaryota > Metazoa > Arthropoda > Insecta > Orthoptera > Gryllidae > Acheta > Acheta domesticus. The sequence goes on along the minus strand of JAHLJT010009419.1, from coordinate 80,077,134 downwards.
GTAATGGTGTTGTTACCTTTCATTAAAAACCACCTGCGATAGCCTTGCTACCTTTGAAAATCTAGTTTGATGATTTTACTTTCCAAAGCATTACAGTTTATCGTTTTCTCGCTGACAATCGGGAGTTGTCTAAATTGTTTCGGTTCCCAGAAACATATCTTCTTCATTGCTCAGTTATTGCTGATATAGTGTACACCACGTTTAATAACGTTCTTTTTCAATAGTCATTACTACAGTTTTACCAACCAGTAGTTTTTTTGCGTCACGCTTACAACGTTGCCGTTAAGAACATATAATTGAGAGGATTCATTCATAGTCAATAAATCCCAATTTAAATTTCCACTTACGCAAATTGCATAGTGAATAGTCTACAAATGCGGCAAGATTTGTCGCAAGATTAGTTTGAGTTCTTTCTGTTTCTGTTTTTCATTTCACAAGAGGGTAATCATGATTTACCCAAATATGTTAATAAATTATTCATCCTTTTATCATCAATTTCGGCAAAGCGAATGAGAAAGAAGAGTAAAGAAATCATTATTTACTGTTAGAACCGTACGTCGGCGCTAGCGCTCTCATTCCCACTCTCATTTCTGTCAACTTCCTTGAAATTCAACACCTACACCGGCTATGTGTCTCAGGGAATCAACTGATGTCACTGCAATTCTTCTGACCAGGAGGTCTGGGATATAAATCGCATCGGCGGCAGGATTTTTGTCACTAGCTTAGTCGAGTTCAGCTGCTATCTGAAGGAGAATTCTAGTTGCCGGCTGCTCTGATCCGTAGTTTTCCGTAGTTTCTCTTATCAATACTAGAACAATAACCTAATAAACGAGACATGGACTTTGCGCGATCTTTCCTTCCCTTTCCTTGTCTTATCATCACCCCTTTACTAACACACACTTATACTTACATGCACTACACTACCACATATCCCGAGAAACCAGTCGAGAAGTTAGAGCTTGCCCCGGCTGGGGTGATGCCTCGCTGGTGGCAGATACCAGGTTGAGGAAAACCAGGCTAGCCGACGGGAAGATCAGCAGCGGGTTTCACCATCCAGCGGGGCAAGATCATCGCCCCTTCCGGAGTAAAAACATGCACAACACTTACGAGACTAATGACCTTAACAGTTAACGCGCCCGGAATGATCAAACATTCAAAACCCAATGCTGATGGGTATTTCATAATAAAATTGTCGGTCAGAAAATATGTTCAAGTCTTCATTCGAAATACAAACTCAAAAATACTGCACTTTCCCAGGAAGTGCGCAGTGCAATGTCGTGAGGAGCAAGAGGAGACAGCTGCGAAGCGAGTGAAGCATTAGTATTAGCGTAGGTGACAGCTGGAAGTCCCCGCTAGCACATCACGCAGCCCGAGATTCCACATGTGGCGCATCTGTGAGCGTCGAGGTCTCGTAGTTTCAGCCCTCCATTTCGGTGGCGCAGGATGAAGCTACAGTTCAGAGAAACTTGTGGCTTTAATCCCATCAGACTGCGTCGGGGGATTTGAGTAATAGTTTTGAACATTTTGATAGACAGTTGGTTCCAATTTGTATTTTAAGCGCTGTTAGAACCACAGTGTATAACGAATTGTGAGTGCTTTTATAGGTTTTCGTTTATAGGTACATTGCTTGCACTCGGGTTGAGTTAGTGTCTAATAAACAAGTCGCATATGTGTCGCTCATAATAAATAATATTTAAATGAACAATCTGCCCATCCAAGGACTACACCTCCGAATGTTGCATCGTCCCTTTGAACAAGTACAGACTCTCACAAATTTACTCGTATTATCCCATCTGCACGAGTGCTGAGCAAAATGTTTCAAATATGAAAATCAAGACAACTCGTGACACTTGGAATATTATCCCTCCACAGCCTAGTTCGTCACCGTCACGGTTGTCGGCGACGTAAGAGAAACGCACTCACCTCCGAGCAGCTGAGCGGTGGCGTAGTGGCGGCGGCGGAGCTTGTCCCGGCGGCGGCGGAGGCGGCCGAGTAATGGCGCCGAGTGTCGCGGGGAATCCCCGCTGACAGACACATATTCCCGCCGCGGGGCGCGCTGTCGGCGCCTGCGCCCGTCAGATAGGGCGCGCTGAGCTCGCGCCTCGCGGATTACGCGGCTAATGGCCACCGCCCAGGGCGTCCCCGCCCCGCCCCCCTCTTAAGCGCCCGAGCACTGGGCTTTTTCCGACAGAAAAGCGCCCCAAAGTTTCCCAGCTGGAAAATGGCGATCGCTTCCATGAGCAACGTCTCAAATTCTGCGTATTTGTACCGTTACGCAAGTCCAGTTCAACAGCCGAGTCATATTTTATTATCAACGTGTTCCTGAAGAGATGCAGATTTGTTGGATGTCATATTTTAGAAGCTTTGATGTTTATACTATACAATACGTAATCAAGAAAGCCATTTAGAGTCAAATGTAAAACTCGAACATCAAAATGTGAACTCGAAAAAATACGAGAATATTAAATACAATCGCAAAAAGCACTAAAAGATTAGATAAGTTTTAGATCAACATTTTAATTATAAAATCATATGTACAAAATCACATACGTTATACAATGCATCTCGAAAGCTTATTTTTTTTAAAATAAACTGCATTTTTTTAATTTTCAATTTTTTCTTACTGATGTCTATATTGCTCACAATGGTCACAAGCGTGTAAATGTTGAAACATACATCGACAAGTTCTTCACAGATAGGGTTCCATCGTAACTCCAACATTTAATGCTCTCTGCATTGTATTTCGTTTATGACCGCAATAACATTGGAATAAAGATCGTATCTTTTATAGAGGAAATTTCAACCATAACTACGTGTTTTATCTTCACAATGTATGAGTAGTGGTACGAGAGTAATAAAAAATCGTTCACGCCGAGAATTTGTCACTTACATTCCCAAGGCTCAATACTATATCCGTACTACTAGCGTCAAACCAGTGTCATTTGTACTTTGAACATTCAATTAATAATTTAAAAAATAGCGTAATGTGATTATATTTTCTATGGAAAATGTAATGATCAAGAAAAAAGCATTTTTGCAAATTACGAAAAATTTTCATGAAATAAATCTAAGAAACTCTCCTGGCTATTATGATGCATTAAAATTTATTTGTCTTCATGCTTTGTTGACGTAAATAAATCAACACTACATTTAAGTGCAAATTGATTAATACACACTGTAAGCCTATATGACAAAATCAATAATTTTAGAAATAATTTTACGTGATCTATGCCGATCACCTTAGAAAACCTCTAAGTAGCGAAGCAGCTTTCAAGAATTTTTGTACAATATTTTAGATTTATTTTAAGCAATTTACGGCCGTTTTCTTGAACTAATTTTTAAAAATGGTTTGTACTATGACTTTCAAAACAATTCTAAATATAAACAATTTATCGGGATAGATTTTTAATCCACCATGAATAAAAACAATTGATATAAAACTCCTATTAAAATATTGCGGGCAACTGTGATATACCAACAAATTTAGAAGAATATTTCACATTGTAGTACGCAAATTTATTCCTACGAACGAAAGAGTTCGATTTCTGTAAGATTTAATGGAAATAATTCAGTAAACGAACAATTGGGGTGGTGAACATTCTTTAAATCGATAATGTTCGTTTATTTTTGTACACTGTAGGGTGTATTCTTACTTTAGTCATGAGTCTGATTGCGTCATCGGCGCCGCAAATGTAGTGGAGATGGAAGAGCTCCACTAAGGAGGGGGATCCGACGGCACCGTCCCCAGGCAACGCGTTCGCAGCGGGAGGCGGGGGTGGGGCGGGGGCGAGGGCGGGGGTGAGGGTGGGGCGGGGGCGGGGGTGGGGGCGGGGCAGGGAGGCAGCAGGCGGCAGCGGCGCAGCAAGGCGAGTCCTCGCGCCAAGATGTTGCGTTTGACAGCTCCTTGCGCGGAGTATTGACGCGGTGGGGGCCGTGGGGACGGTGGGGTGCGAGCGGCGTGCAGTGGGCCCTGAGCGACAGCAAAAGCGCCTAAAATATTTTCTGAGAGTTCACAGCAATCACTTCCAGCCTCACAAACTTTCTTGAAAGCGTTAAATACGTACCTGCACAAGCAACATACATTCGAAGAGCTTATTTTCCCAAAAGAAGAACTACACAATTCGCGATTAAGAGAAAACACAAAAACGTTTCATTTTTACTTTCTCGTGTACGTACGGTTATATGGAGTAATATACATAGTATGGAGAAAGTTATGTGATCCCGCGTCAAAAAACGGCCATGTCTCGACATAAAGACTCGTATTGTGATGCCCTGATACAGAAAAAAGTTAATAAATCTTATACCTATATGTGGTAAACTACTTCCTCCGATATGTTTCACAACTTGTGAGTCCTTGGTAATGACAAATGTTTTAAGACAAAAAATCAGTCCGTCGTTTGTAAACACCACTAACGCAAAAACTATGCTGAAATTAGCTGAAATTTGCATATTTTCAAAAACACTCAAACATAATTTCATTTAAAATAAATGCAATTTTTTCATTGGAAATTTAAGTGTAACAGCAGGTTTTACTATTCTATGTTGATTAATGGTGTTAATAATGATTCATTCTCCTTTTGTTGTTTTATATCAATTACGATTATTATTCCTGTTTTATAATTCCATATAAATTTTATATCTTTTGACTCATCATATGTACATTTTAGTAACTTCCAGGCTTGATAATAGGACCACATGAAACCTCGAAACGTTGGTGTATAAAATTGTATTAATAAATTTCAATATAAAAAATTGACTGTCTCAAAATACATCCTGGACCATCCTTCTTAGATGATAATTAAATCTGTCCATGAAATTAATTTGTAACTTAACTATTCTATGAACTTTTAGCTTCTTTGACAACTAAGGGATGGTACCCGCACAATTTGAAGAACATCTGTTAACCATAAATAACCATAAAATATTCGATTATCACACTACAGAAGTCAAGGGCAAGTCATAGGACAAATCATTGAATTAGTCAAAAGTTATAGCATAACGTATACTAGACATTTTAAGTTGTAACGTGTTCTACGCCCAAGTTTCGTTAACGTAGGAATCATATTTTACTTCCATTATCCTTTCACGTTCTGCAAATGACAACTATTAAGATATATTTTTGTTACAATTAACCAATCTCCCTTAAAACAGTCATTAACTCATCGTTGATCTCCAAAATGTTTTAATTATTCCTAGCCACCAACTCATTGATTTTATAACATTGCAGTTTTACATATTCCTTTCTCATCACTGTTTTTTTTCTTTGGGGTATGTACGTGTAATCAACCCATTTTGGAGACGCGTAGATCGGTGAGTGGGACGGGAGAAAGAGATGGAACAGGAAGGGAAGGGGACATTCAGAGCAAGGGTGGGGACGCTGGCAAAGAAAAATGAAAGAGAAATCGGGGAGGAAACACTCAGCGCTTGGGTGGGGACAGTACTAAGGGCGGGGAGGGGATTCATTCGACATGGGCGTCCAGAGCACGGGCGGGGACGGCGGCAAGGAGGGAAGCGGAAAGAGCGTTGGCGGCGCGGGTGAGACGGGGATTGAAGAAGGAACGTGGAGGGGGAGGAGGAGGGGGCGTGGGCGAAGATGCGGGGGGGGGGCTTTCAGTCGCCGGCGCAGCTGGTGGCGCCCGCGGGCTACAGAGGCGGCGTCGCAACTTGCGCCTCCTGGGAAACTTGTCGGGGCGAGGGGGGGCGCCTCAGCGCTCTCTCGCGGACGTGCTTCGACGGGAAGCCGCAGCGGCCGCAGCCCGCGCCGCCCACGCGCCTCCACAGCCCCGCCCACCCCCCACCGCTCTCGCCTACCTCCGAGCAGCTGCCTCCCACGTCCTGTTGCTGCAGCCAGGCTGCTCGCCACCCCCGCCCCTCCGCCGTTTCTATCTCCGGCGCACTCATCTCAGCCCCAGGGGTACTCGTCGCAACCCGCCCTTCGCAAGACCTCGTTGCTCACCGCTTGACGCTCCCCCTTCAGCCCCGTAGTCTTCAATCTCTCTGTTGCCATCGCTGGTGCTGCCTTTGGCGCTCAGCAGTTGCCCACCCAGCTGCCTGGTGACAACGCAATGTAATCCTGCCTCACCGTTTGGGCCTCACTTAACGTCAGCTCACGAAGGCGTGGAAAATATTCATTCAAAAAAAACTTCGAATCCACATTGATGTTGAATACAAAGAAATGCACATATCACATTTTCACTTAGTAAGCAATATAGTGGGCCTTGTAACGTTGACATTTAAAGTGGTCTTCTAAAGACGTCGTCAAAAGTGGAAATCTAAAGACACTTAAAGTGGTCCCTCTGTGTGTAAAAACTCCATCGATGAGTCCGTGAACACAAATCAACACTTTAATTAGTCACGAAAAAATGCTTTTCCCAGAAAAGTGAAACACACCACAACTGTGATTAGTTCTATTCAAAATATGTACATATATCTTTCAGAAAAATATAAATAATTATACATATTAGAATATATGTTATTAACTTCTAGGGGATGTAGATGGATTGAAGATGAACACTTTCCAGTGATCAATTTGAAAATGTCATGTGAGTTTTACATTTTACGAAATAATACATGTGAAGTTTTCTTTTTTTACAGCTGAATAGTTACCCCGAATACAGATCTAACCCACAAAAAGCCATTCCAAAGTATATTATTCTTTAGGTAAAGTTTTCCTATTGACGACTAGTGATCTCTTTGCAGCAAGATGTTTGATCGATGCGAGTAAGTTATAAGCGGTAATGCGTTGACAAAAATTTGACTTCACAGTGATTCACAATTCATAATACATTGTTGGATGTACGTTTTTTACAGAAATAAATTATTTTCCACCGATTAGAGGTTTTTTCTCTTTTCTGAAAATTTTTCCTTTTGTGGGTTAGATCTCTATTCAGGATAACTATTCAGTTATTAACTTGCTTTATTATATAATTTATTTTTCCATAATTAAGTTTAAGACATTGGTATACATATCATTTTATAATAATATGAATATTTTATTATTTTATTGGTGTTTAGCAAGTAGTGAACTTGCCAGTTGGAGATTTTTTATACCACCTTACACCAGAGTAGGAAAAGTTGCCTGCCGATCAAGGAGGAAAAGTTGATTTCGTAATATGAAATTTTCAACTATACGTTCATTGACGAAACCGACCACTTTCGACACCCTTACGTGTCCTTTTGCATAATTAATTCTCAGTGATCCAGTACATAATATATAATTCTAAAATAGTGTATTTAAGGTTTGTATTTCTTCTTTGCAATCGTATTTTTTTAAATAAGATAATGGTAAAATCTCAAAAAAACATGTGGCACATTTTGTCATTGAAAATCCGTTTATTTAATTCTCCTAGGCAGTAAATAACCCTGCACTATTCGCTCTTTTGCGCTTTCGGCCCATCTTACCGGAGAGGAGAGGATTCCAGAAGGGAGAAGAGGGCAGGATGGGGGGAGGGTGGTTGGAGACAGCGTGGACGCTGTAAGGGAATGATGCTGGAGAGAAAAGGTACTGAAGAGAGAGGTACCGGGAGGGGAGGGTGCCGGAGAGAGATGATGGTGGGAGGGAGAAGTGCTCTCTCTCTCTCTCTCCATCATGGATTGGGCCAGAAGAGGGGGAGCGCCGGAGAGGGAGGGTGCTGGTGGGGAAGAGGGCCGGATGGGGAGGGTTGCTGGTGACGGGAGAGGGCCGAAATGGGGGAGGGTTCTGGTGAGTGGGAATGCCGGAGAAGGGTGGGGCATTAGGAGGGAAAGATGCTGGGGAGGGATGGGGAAGTGCCGCGAGGGGGAAGTACCTGAGTGGGTAGGAGGGACTAGAAGAGGGAGAGCGCCGGAGAGGGAGGAACTGTAGGGGGAGAGGGCCGAATGGGTGGAGGGGGAGAAGGCTGGTTGGGGGAGGATGCGGAGGGGAAGAGGGCCGGTTAGGGTAAGGTGCTGTGGGGTGGGATGGCGGAGGAGGGTCAGTTCTGGGAGGGATAGTGCCGAGAGTGGGAAATGCCTGAGTGGGAAGGGTGCCGCAGAAAAGAGAGAGCGCCCGAGAGGGGAGGGAGCTGGAGGGGAGAGAGGCGGATGGGAGAGGGTGCTGGTGGGGTGGGGATGCCGGAGAGCGAAAGATGCTGGAGAGGAGGAGGGTGCTAGATGAGGAGGGATACCGGAGCGGGTTGGGTGCTGGGAGGGGCAGCTGTTGGAGAGGGGAGGGCGCCGGAGTGGGTGGATGCTGGAGGGGCCCGCTGCTGGGGCGCGTGTATCGCGGCGCGGCGCCTGTGAACTTCCGCTGGGTGGCTCTGTCCGCGCGGGGCGGAAGCGGCGCCCCCGTGTACGCCGTAATTACCGAGTTTACTTCGACAAGCGAGGAATCTTAACGCTATGTACTAAAACTTGGGCGGCGGTGGCAGCCAGCAGTTTGTAGCGCAACCTCGAACGCCGAGAGTGTGCGGGTGCGGGGGGTGGGTGGGAGAGGGAGAGTGAGAGGGGAAGCAAGAGGAGGAGAAATTTCACCAAGGATGCAGATGGAGGAGTTGGCTACGTATGGGTAAGATAAGGGTAAGATATCTGAGGAAGTTCCCGGTCGCTTCGAACAAGAGGGGGAAAAACATCAGGTTTTGGACTATGAGTGAAGTGTAGACAAAAATATTTTATTTTTTGCAGGCATTAAGTTAGCAATAACAAGAATAATAAAGCTAAAATTTTTATTTCTTTTTGTACTCCAAAAAATCTTTAATGAGAGACATTAAAAGGCAAATGGTAAAAGTCGTGGAAGACTATTATTTTTAAATGCATTGTAAACACTTGCTTCTTATTAGTAATTTATGGCCACATTTTCATCCAAATAATTCTTTTTACGAAGTGCGTAATATTTGAATGAGATGAGAAAATCAATGAGTGTAGAAATGTTCTATAGATGGTTAACGCAAATTTAAACATTCATGTTTTAGCTACAGCCCACATCTTTTTTATCATTAGTTCATAACATTAGTGATATATCAGCTTTCTTGTAACTTAGATGAACTTCCCTCTCCATTTAAGTATTTGATTCCCCTACAATATAGGTGATATTTCACTCAATGTGATAAAATCTTAAATTTGATACGGCAGACCACAGACTGCTTCATAAGCCAAACTCATCCATGGGCTGACACAAGTCACATAAAGAGTCAAGGTAGTGGAAGAACATTGGTTAATAATTTAAGATCATCCTAGCTTAACGTTTTTTAAAAATTTATATTCTGAATAAATTTCCAAAGTTCAGTTAATATTCAACTAGCATATTTTTATCTGTCAATTGTTTTATTAGGCAGCCCGCTGGAAGTTCATGCATTACGGTGTCGTGTTGGAGCAACCCCTACCATTACCATGCCATATGAACTAAAGGTTACAGAGTAGGAGAAGAACGAGAAAAAGAAGGACCAGGAGAAGTAAGACTAGAAGAACGATAAAAAGATAGTCAAAGAGAATCAAGAGATAAGGAATAGAAGTTAAAGAGAAGAGATGAGGAAGAAAGACGAGAAGAAAAGGGAGAAGAAGAAGAAGAAAAAGAGGAAGAAGAATAAGAAGCCTTTGACGAAGTATGCCTTTATCAGGGATCGATAAAGGATTGAGTATTAGAGAGACTTTTTTATGTGCGAATGGAAACTTTTCTGAATAAACACGACGCGTTTTCAAATTGTCAACATGGATTCCGGAAATCAAAATCTACGGAAACAGCCATTTTTTCTTTTCTTAAGGATGTTGCCTCATCATTGGATCAAAACGAAGCAACTATTGGAATATTTTTAGATCTTTCAAAAGCTTTTGACGTCATTGATCATAACATTTTACTTTCAAAATTACCTTCGTATGGAATCCGTGGTATTGCTCTAGATTGGCTATGTTCGTACCTTAAACAACGATCTCAGAGAGTAGAAATACCTTACTGGAATGATGGAACTTTATGTACACACCTTTCCGGTTCTTTGCCAATTGTACGTGGAGTCCCGCAAGGATCGATTTTAGGCCCTATTCTCTTCCTATTATACGTAAATGACATGCCCTTAGCGATTCGAAACGGAAGAAACAGTTCTCTTTGCGGATGATACAATATTCTTTGCAACAAAGAACCGTAAATAGTACAATATCAGACGTTTCAAATTGGTTCCGTAATAACAAATTAAAAGTAAATGAAAATAAAACAGTTTCAATGCAGTTTTCCATATCAAATAAAAAATTCTGTACTCCATTGAAAATGAACGGTGTGCCATTGACTGATGTTAATGTAACAAAATTTTTAGGTCTATCAATTCAGTCAAACCTCAAATGGAATGCCCACTTAAATGAATTGAACACAAAATTAAGCTCATTATGCTACGCGTTCAGAATTCTTTCAAATTCCGTCAGCCTTCATACAGCTCGTTGTGTATATTTTGCCAATGTTCACTCCCGCCTGAGATATGGCATAATATTTTGGGGAAACACATCTTATAGTTCACAGACTTTCAGATTACAAAAAGAATTGTACGAATAATAAGCAAATCGAACCCACGTGATTCTTGTAAGTCACTCTTTATTAATCTAGGAATTTTACCATTACCTTGTCTCCTGATTTACGAATCAGTAGTTTTTGTCAAAAATGACTTACTTAAGGACGGGAATATATTTTCAGCAAACGCCGATGTCTATAAGTATAACACACGACGTAGTAATCATATTCACCAGGTGGCAGTATCAACAGCTCACTACAAAAAATTCACATACAATTCATGTACATTACTCTACAACACTTTGCCAGAAGACATTAAACGATTAAATTCCATAGAAAAGTTTAAGTCCCAAGTAAAATCTTTTCTGCTGCATAACTGTTTCTATACAATTCGAGACTATACCGAGCATCAAAAAGGAAAGTAGAATTAATTTTAACAATGATAGTTAATGTAATTATTTATCATTTGGACTGTATAATTCTAAAGAACCTGTAACAAGTATTGTACCACAGTTTCTGGGTTGATGGCCCCCATCTCGATCAGGTTTTTCGTCCAGTTTCCCTGATCCTTGAGCAAATGCTGAGATGGTCCCTTGTTTTACTTCTGGACATAAATGTAACTTCATTATTTGTGCACGTCTTCTGAATTTCAGTGGGAAATATAGTTATTCAAATTATCGTTTTTCATATTATCGCGGCAAAAAGTATTATTCTTTCATGAAGAACATGAGGGTTCAGGGCAGAAATTTATAGCTAATTTACCTTTGAAAATATATTTTATTATACAGGAGCGAATATTTTGTCAACAAAACTCGAAAAAAACTCTCTTTTCTGTATTCAAAATTCGACTAGAATATGGTTTAGGATAGAGACCACAGAATTATGAAAACGTGCACAAAATTCACTTCTCCCCATAGCTCGTCATACGCAGTTTTTAACTGTTTTTGACGTAAATAAATAAATAAATAAATAATAACACTACCAGTAAATATACCGGTAAAATACCTTATTTTCCATACCTCGATGAAATACCTTTATTCTTTTAAGCGGTACAATACCTTTTCTACCGGTAAAATACATTTATAGGGCAACTATACCAGTATGGAAGTCCATAAATGTTATACCCGTATTTTCAATGTAAAATAACGTCCCTCGCACTCTCCACGAAGATAAAATAACTTTCTTTTTCTACTTCCATTGTATAATGCTGTCATTGGATGGCTGCAACCAGTTGCGTAATGATGGTCATTTCGATACAGTTTTCATTACGATACAGGTTCTTGACCAATCACAGAGTCGCTTACAAACCAAT